>JABUQX010120255.1:0-2500 GCA_015478945.1 Trachelipus rathkii | reverse complement strand
TATATATAATATATTATAATATATATATATATATATAATTTATAATATGATAATAAAATATATAATAGTGATATATATAATATAATATATTTATATAATATATAATATAATATATATATAATTAGATAGTATATATATATATATAAGAGAGAGAGGGGATGAAGATGGAAGATATAGAAGTAGAATTATTAAATTATATCATTTCAATTAATCGTATCATCATATTCAATATAAATTATTATCACTACTTATAGATAATTCATACACGCTCAATCACAATATATATATAATATAATATTATATTATATTAGTATTATATTATATAGTATATATATATTAATTATATATATATATATATATATATATATACTATATATATATGAGTTAGCGACTCCATATGCTTAGTATTGCTGTATCGTTAGCTATTTATTAGCATGAATAGTTAAACATTATAGAATATAAGGTTGATCTTACTTTAACAAATTACTATAAATAGATTATTTTAACTATTGATAAATAATTCTCTTATATTTTTAGCGATAAATATTGTTGCAAATGAATGAACAATATATAATTTTAACAGATATAAATTTAATATTATATAGAGGATATTATGGTTAAAATTGAAAAAATATAATGTTATATAGGTAAGTGAATCATAAGCGATTTAAATAAGGCATTTTTTCAATTTATCGAGATTTTAAAAAAGTACTGATCACTCTTACTGATGCTCGTATTTGAAATTGACGAGGGAGCGATGTGTCGTATAATGACTTTTGACCTGAGAAAGTCCTATGGTAAATATAGTTCGGTTTTTATGAGTCGGTTGCTCTTATATATTTCACACTACTCTCCTTAGTGTATCATTGTCTCGCTTATTACAAAATATAGAAAAATAACACTAGAGAGATCTTATTTATAACGCTCTAAATTTTTTAAACCTATACTACTGAACTTAACTACAGTTAAACTACTACTACTTACTATACATACTTATAACTTACTATAATAATTTAAATTAATAATAATATAATTAATATAATAATTAATAATAATAATAAATATATAATATAATATAATATAAATAATAATAATAATTAATAATAAATAATTAATAATATTAAAGAATAAATAATTAAATAATAATAATTATAAATATTAATAATAATAATTAATAATAATTAATTAAGTAATAATACTATAATCTATTATTAACAACGTCCATGAGTAACGTCATGTTACGCACTAATATATATAATATATAGGAGAGAGATGAGAGGAAGAGAGTAATTAAATAGTTACATAGTGCGCCGCCTATAATATATAGATATATATTATATATATATATATATATATATATATATATATATATATAGCTATTATATATATATATACCTTGACTCAGAGTTGTATTCCAAGCATTTATCTAGACCTCCGATATCATCTATTAATGAGCCTATAGAGCTCAAGTCTTAGAGAAATACCACTTCCTTTCTCATCGGACACAAGTGATATAGGAATTATACTGAATCCAGTTCACTTGGAGATAAATTTATCACTATATGATTCTGAATCCTGTTTAGTGTCATACACGAATACCATATTTCACTCTATGTCTAAAAATGTGCGTTTTCACCGCTCATCCATATGTCCTTTATAGAACTCTCTATCACACACAGAAGAAACCGCTCTCGATCGTCTCAGCAACCACTGCATAGTTCCATTAGAGAAAAATTCTTGTTGCATATCTAGGCTGAATTTAGCAATTATTACTAACCGCTATGGTTACAATGAAGTAAATACAAGTGAAAGGACCAGGCTTTTGCTTAGACCCTGTAACGTATTCCTATTAATCCAACTAGCGTAAGTAAAAATACTTTCATTGGTCCTTGACCGCTACGATAGAATATTCAACTACCATACTTCACTATTGTAAGCACAAATTATAGAAATGAGAAGGACTTTTTCTGAGGACGTCCATTAGTTATATATAGCTGAAATATACTATAAATATATATATATATAATTAGTATATATATTAATATTTAATATATATATATAGATAATTAACTTTTATATATTATTAATATATTATATATATATATATATTATATATAATAATATATAATTAATTAAGTATATATATATATAATATATATTAAGATATATATATTAGATATATATATATATATATATATATAATTAATAATTAGTTTTGGATTGGGTATGTGTGTATATATAAGTTAAGGTAGCTTCATTTGATTCAGTGTGGACCTGCATATATATTGGTGAAGGTGTAATAATTCAAAATAAGGGATGTATATATAACAGGTGGTTGGTATAGGTATCATATGTTCAGTGAAGAGATAAATGAAGTAAATAGGTAGGTATAGCGTTGTATTTGAGTAATTTCTGTGTGAGGAATATAGGTATGTGTGTTAAGATAATACTTTCTTTAAACATACAAGTGAGTGATTACCAGATATAAAGTATACTAAAG
>JABUQX010120254.1:0-17225 GCA_015478945.1 Trachelipus rathkii | reverse complement strand
CCGTAATCGCACTCTTCCATGTATACTTATGATTCTCACTTTTTTTAAACCACGTATTCCCCACTATCATTCTTCTTTCGACACACAACTCTATCAGACTTTCTCCATTAGCATTCCTCTCCCCTACCTCAAAGGATCCTATTAATCTTCCCACCCCCCCCCTTCCCACTCCTGCATTCAAATCTCCCAATAGACAAATTTTTTCATTTACCCCAAAACTTTCCCAACACTCATTCAGCTCCTCCCAAAATCTTTCTCTCTCCTCCTCCCTCGCTCCATTCACTGGTGCGTACGCACATACAAAAACCCACATTTCCCCCCCGAATTTCACTTTTACCCACATAATCCTAGAACTCACCTGGTTACACAGTCTCACCTTATCCCACCTCTTTCCTCTTAACTATTCCCACCTTCCCTCAACCCTCACTCTCTGGAATACCCCCAAAAATGCTACACTTATAGTACTCAAAATTCATCTCCCTCCTTTCTTAGTTTCTGTTATCTAGCACATCCCAACCTTTTTCCTCAAACATCAACCCTACTTCCTCCCTCTTCAAATCCTCGTTTACCCCTCTCACATTCATACACCCCACCCTGATTACCACTCTCCTCCCCATCTTTCCCTATTTCTATAGATAACTCACTCAGGCTGTACGCTTTATGGGAACCCCCACCCTTGGTAATTCCCAACACCAAGGGCTACCACCCCGCTCACCAACCCACAATATCAACAACAAAATACGTTAAAATAATATAAGACACAATAAAAGGTTAATTACTTAAAAACTCCTTAAAATCACTTCCAATAAAAAAAAGGTTAAAATGACAATATACAGTAAAAATATAAAAGGTTATAACCTACACTATCAATTTATATTTATTCCTACCCCCCTTCCCCCCTCCTCTTCCCTCCCACTCCCTCCCTTTTCTTTCTTTTTTAAAATTTTTAAAAATATTATCCATTAAAAAAAAAACTTTATTTAATCTTTAAAATTCTTTAAAATCTCCTATATTTACAAATATATAAAAGTCGCTTATACTTATTTTAAATATAAAAAGATATATATTCTTAAACGAACTTTTAAACTTTACACTTCTTAAATGTACGTTAATTCCTATTATATAAGTTTTATTTAAATTTTGGTTTTTTAGTAAGAAAAGTGAGTTAAGACATATAGGTTTCAAAACGTAAAAATAAATACGCACAAGTTTGCACCTTAAATTTTTGCTTTACGCATATAAAGAATGAACAAGAGAATAACTAAGCTAAACAGGAAACGTTTCACTCTTGTCTTTTTTTTTTATTTTATACCAGTACTTTATATGGTGTTTATAAAGTATATAGTACAAAGCATGCACATAGATATTTTATTTCCCAAATAATAAACTCTTGAATTTATGTTAAAAGATTCAACCTTAAAAGACCGATCACAAACCAGTTCTCCTTCAATTTATGTTGAAAGATTGGACGTACATTTCTTTCAACGGAATACTGAAAGACTGAAAGACAAATTTTTTCAATTTTGTGCAAGGAGCGTAACCAAACACATTAAAAACAGCAAATTTTATCCTTTTAGTTATGACTTGGTAATATTCCTTCGTTCCTTCGTTCCAACTATGATTATCTTATTTTCCACTTCACAAAGTCTCTTATTAAAATCACTATTTTTTAGTTTCTAATTCTTTTAAGCGATCTTGAAAGATATCCAACCTCTTTTCAATCTTATTTACATACATATGTATTTAGCGTATTAATAATAGTACTTAACTTATTTAAATTCGTTGTCAAGTTCCTAATCAAAGGAAAAATAGAGTTAATATCAATTGGAAAATCTGACTTTTTTCCACTCTGAGATTTAGCAGGGCGGCATATTCTACTTCCAAACTGATATTTAGTAGAAGGATAATTTTTCTAGTCACTAATTACTTGATTAATACTATATGTTGCCTCTTCATTGCTTTCACTTTCAATATTTGGGTCATCGATCTCCAAGTATAAATAAATAACTGACTTCCACTGCAGTATTGCGAGCATCAGCTTAGGCCATGATGCAATTTAGATACTATTTATGATTGATTAACAAAAAAGTGTAATATGTAATAATAATATGTATAATAATAATATAATAATAATATATGTAATAATATATATATATAATAATATATATGTATATAATAATAATAATATATATATAATCTATTATCTATAATAATAATATGTATCTGTAATAATCTGTAATAATAATAATAATAATAATATAATAATAATATATGTAATAATAATAATAATAACTATAAACTAATATATATATATATAATAATAATAATAATAATAATAATAATAGCAATATATATAATAATAATATAACCAATAATATATATAATAATATATATAATATATACAATAATAATAATAATAATAATAATAATAATAATAATATATAATAATATAATATATATATATATATCTTATATATATATATATATATATATATATATATATATATATATATATATATATATAGTATTCAATGCGGGTTAACATCAAATTGCGCAAAACACATGTGCACATACAAATTTAAAAATTACAAATTTAAAGTATGTATAAATGTACACTTTGTGTTCATAAATGAACATGTCTTCAGAGCCTTTTGAAATAAGGTTGTCAATTGTTTATTAAGCGATTAATTTTTCTTTCAGAATAGATTAGATTCTTTTCAACTGTCGATTTCAGGGTTATACCATTGACCTGTTGATACTCCTCGACATTCACATATCAGAGAGGAGAACAACGAGGGATGAACTGAAGGTGAGTATGAAGGGGGAGGGAGGGAGTGGAAATTTGCCATACGGCTCGATCAGTTGATTTTTCGTTTGTTATTGCCACATAATTCCCAAGAGTTGTGCTACCTCCTATTACTGTTTTCTGAATTAATATGTTATAGTGTTTATCTGCAAAGTTCAATTGGATGGTGTTGTATTTATTGTTTTTAAAACTTGAACACTCCAGTGTTTATTTTAGTGGAATTTTGAGTGCTTAAGGCTAAAAAAATATTTTGATTACTTCCATTTTCATGAGTGCCATTTAAGTATGTGAGCAGATAAGCGAGAATTCTGCCTTACCTTCACCGGCTAGCTAGGCCAGTCGTGATTTAAATATATTTTCTAATGTTTTGAGCAATTTAAATGATAAACTAAGTAAGTTCCTGATGATGATTTGGACAAAATAATATTTTTTATCTCAATTATTTTTTTAAATCTAATGTCTTATGTAAAAAATCTTTGAAGGGAATTACAGTACTATAGAATGCTTTTCTTTTTTATTTTAATTATTGAAAGGATGAAGCCAGAAAATAAATGTTTTGAAAAACAATTTCTTTTCAAAGCTTTCTCTCTATTTTTTTTAATCGATTTCTTCTAACTTATTTTACGGCTTCTTATCACGGCTTACTTATCAAGTTACAGATTGGGTGGCTTTGCATTCGTTTCTAATTTCTATGAATTATCCCTAGAGTGAGTGCTTTGACTTTGAACAATTGTATATATAGTTTTTTCTCTTGCATATTTTCATTTTTTCTCTCGTTTTTATGTTAATTTTTTGTTTTTAACTTATATTTATGTTTATGTTCTATTATATTTTTGTAATTTTTTCTATTTTCTATTTTCATATTTTCCTCTCTTTTCTTTAATATTCCTGGAGTTTCCTAGGTTGTCTTCGTGGGTAGGTCAACTTTTTTTTCTCCTTTTCTGCATTTTTTCTCGTGTTTTTTATATTTGTACTTCTCTCTTTGGTATTCTTCGCTTAACTCTTCTCTTTCTGTCGTCTTTTTTCTGATTTATATATATTTTACTTCTTCAAAATATTTTTACATCTACTCTTCTTACACTTATTAGTCTCGTTTTTCTTCTTCATTGTCTTCATACATTTATATTCATTAAATTAATTGACCGATAGGTTTAATTATAATAACAATTTATTCTTACAGAATTGCTTTTATATTCATTCTATGATCTTCTGTAATATAAAGTGAAAATTAATTTTTCTTATTCAATACATAATTCGTCCAAGATTGTAATTCTAAATAATATATAATTGTGATAAATAATTATAATAATAATAATTAATTAATATATGTTTATGATAATATATAATATTTAGATAATAATTTAATAATGAATAAATAATTAAAGTAATTAAGTAATTAATATTAATAATAATTAATTAATAATTATATATATATAATTATATAATACTAAATATAATGATAATCGTTTAATAATAATAATCACAATAATACAATATATAATTAATTAATCAGTTAAATAGTTAATAATAATCCAAATACTAATATATAATAATAATAATAATAATTAATTGACAATAATAATAATAGTGGATAATAATAATAATAATAATATAATTAATAATAGATAATAATTAAATTTCATGAATCCAACTCATATATAATAGAATAATGGAACTGAGAAAAATAAAATGGAATAAAAATATATCCGTAAAGAAAAAATTCGAGGGGAGAAAAAAATATACTATTATTATAAATAAATTCTAGGTTGGCTAGCATTAAATTTCTTAGTCAAAACAACTGAGAAGAAAAATCTTGAAAAAAATTACAAAAAAATCTGTAGACAAAAACTCTGTAGAGAAAAAATCTGTAGAAAAAGAAATCTGTAGACAAAACTTCTGATGACAAATGCTCATAACAAAATAAAGGAAACTGCTTTTTTTTCTTTGTACCGAAGAAAGTTTCGGCGATATTAATGTTGGAGAAGAAAATAAGATGTCTCAACGAGTGGAAGATAAAGGTGAGAAGAAAGAGGGAAATTGCAAAGAAACGCCACGGTGCAGAAAAGCATCAGGAAATTATCCTCAACAGTATTGTTGGGCAGAAAGTAATCAAATGCGTCCATGGAAAAACAGAGAAACTTGTTAGGAATAAAAATTTAAATATTTTATTGAAATTTTAGAAAACAAAAATAAATTAAATGTAAATAAAAATGTAATAATGTATTAAATAATAATGTAAGAAATCTAATTTTATTTGAAATTTAATTTTTTTGGGATTCAAACAGGGTCATAAAACAATTACCCAAATTTTGGGGTGAAATTTTATTCTTTTAAAGAAAAAGTTTAAGTACAGATGCACATAAGTGCGAAAGAAACAGAAAAATAAGAAAAGAAGAAGTAAAGAAGAAGTATAAAGAAGAAAAAGAAGAAAAGAAGAAGAAAAAAAGAAGCAAAGAAGAATAAAAGAAGAAGAGGAAAATAAGAAGAAAAGAAAAAGAACTTTACATTCCACTTGAGGTTAATCTGTTAATAAAGTAAAGTGAAAGATAAACAAAAGTTCAAAGTTGAATTTGGAGGTTAATTTAACTTATTTTGAATGAGTCGATATTGTTTCTGTTCAAAATCTCTCAAACAATATTGTTCAATTACGTTTTATGTAAAGAAGACCATTGCTGTTTGGATTTCAAATCATCATTTGCAAAATGAAATAGAAGAAAAAGGAGAAAAATATAAAAGAAAAAGAAATATGAAGATGAAATATAAAAAATTAAAAAAAGAAAAAGAAAAAGATGAAAAAGAAATAGAAAAAATGGAAAAAGAAATACAAAAAGAAAAATAGAAAAAGGAAAAAGAAAAAAATAGAAAACGAAAAAGATGTAAAAGAAAAAGTAATAGAATAAATAAATAATAAGAAAATTGGATGAATAAAAAAAGAAGGTAAAAGAGTAAAAACAAGCAGAGGATAAGCAATATAAAAACAACAACAATAGCCATAAGCAGAAAAAAAGAAAGACCAAATCATAATAGTTCATAATCATAATCAAATAATGGAGAACGTTAAAACTGTGAATAAGATACTCGAAGAAGAATAAACTGGGCGAATGAAAACTTACAAGATATATGAACAAACAATAACACAACAAAAAAAACACTCTGTTTTAAGTATCCTGAGGTTTAATCAGACTAATATTTACACACACTGTACGCTGCAGATTATAGTATATTATTTATATATTATCATTTATATTGTTACCTGATAGTGATAGTAGTAATAATAATTATATAAGAATATTTACAAGTATAAAATAGTATATTATATGTATTAGTATTTTGAATTTATATACATATAGATATATTATTCATCTAGTCTTAGTATATAGCGTAGTAAATATGTAGTTGATTATTAGTTGAGTATTATATTATTAGTGTTAATCAGTTAGAGCTTCAATATATCTTATATATATATATATATTATAGTGTGAATTTAGATAAAATTGTTGTTGTTTTAATTAGTTAGTTATTATTATTATTATTATAAGTAAATGTTATACATGTCTGTATATATAATAGATACTTTATAATTAAAAAAATGTATTGTAATATTTTGTAATTTGAATTGTATAATCTTGAAATCTTTTAATAACTTAAAAAAGACTCTAATTTTTTTATGACTCCTCAATTCATTGAGTATATATGATCCTAGCTCCAATTCTGGCTCCGGCTCCGACTCCGGCTCCGGCTCCGATTCCTCAAATAGTCTTGAGAGTGGAATCATTCATTTTAAATGAACACCCTTTAAGATGTTCGAAACTTCTCTATTATCATTAACAGTAGTATATTTATACTTAGTGATATATATATACCGTACTCTATATTACTAATATATTATATACATATATACCACTACGCTCTATATATATTTTAAGCAAGACTATCAAACAACCTTCTTAATTAACTACTTATTTAGTACTACATCGAACATTTCAATTTGCTGTTCTAAGCTTTCTATATATATATAGTCTTTTAATAGTGTGAAGCTCCAAAACTCCACACACGCCCCCCTGATCTAAAGATCAATTTTCTCCCCCTAGTAGATTATACCTTAAAAAATTAGTATCTCTCCTTGTTCTTTCACCTTTCGGCTCATAATTACCAACTTCTTCATTGGGTAAAATTTTTATTAGTGAAGGTTTACCTTCATTTCCTTCCGAGGGTTGGGAATAATCTTCAAACTCTCCATCTAATCTTGGTTTCTTCGCAATATGGTCTATGTCTTTTGAGGATAATACAGAGGTTTCTTCAATTGGAGCTACCTCTTCTACTTCTCTTACTAACTGTATTGGTGGAGGAACACTCAAATTTGCAATTAGAATGCTATCTTCACCAAAACCTTCTACTATGTTATTTGACTGAGGGGCTAACAAGGCTTCCAGTTCTTTTTGAGTATCATGCTCTATAAAATCAACTTGCGACTCATTAAGTAATGCCTCAGTTATTGCCAAGTCATTATCCTGATTTTCTTGAGCATTTTCATCCTGTGATCTTTCTTTGGGCTCTAATCCACCTTCAAAATTTGTTGGATCAGTGTTTTTACTTATTACAGGTTCATTGAGGTTAGGTGGATCAGCATTATTACTTACTACAGGTTCATTGAGATTTGGTGGATCAGCATTATTACTTACTACAGGTTCATTGAGATTTGGTGGATCAGCATTATTATTTATTACAGGTTCATCATCTTTATTTGCATTATTAGCATCATCACTGTGACTACCATCACTGATTAAAAGGGGATCTTGTGAACTAGTCTCATTGCTTTCAGTGTCAGATTCACTGCATTTATTTACATCTTCAAATGGAGATTCATCAATATTATTTACACTATTTTCTAAATTGCAAGGGACATCAGAGACAAGTAACTTTACATAGTCCTTTTCACATACGCTTAAAGTACTAGAAGATTTCTCATCACTTTCCATTTTTCCATTTAAAACATGAACTTCATCTTTGACTATATTATTATTTTTGCTCAAACATTTGTACTCATTTAATCCCTTGTTTGTTCGATTAATTTTTCAATTTCTATTTCCTTAATGTCTCTTAATTTCCTTAGTTCCTTGCATATATATTCCGGCATTCCATTTATAAACGCATGCTTAATCATTAAATCATCTTTAATCCCTATTGTTTTTGCAATTTTTGTATCTCCATCATAATAAATACATCTGCTGATTCTCCTCTCCACTTTTTGTTAATTATAGTCTGAGTAAGCATTAGAATGGATTCCTCCCGAAGGCTGTCTCTTAGTTTCTGCTTTATACGGTTACCGCTTTTCTTATGCCATCTTCATTTAGGTTGAGTATATACTGTCAATGCCTTTCCTTCTAAAAACATAGGCAGAATTTTTTCTTCATTTTTAATATTATTCAAATCTTTTATTAGGTTAAACTTTATGATCCACTCATCAATATCTTCTTCTCCATTAAAGTTCTTTACTAAATCGGAAATTCTTTAGGTTGTTCATTTTTTTTTTTTGTTTTTTATTAGAATGGCCCGGCTAGCTTGTAAGCGTACTATCAAACAACCCTTACTTAATTAACGTATGTATTTAATAACTACAACTAACTTGCCTCATATCTTAATACTTCTTATATACTATTTATATAAGTGTGTCTTTATAGTGTTGAAGTAGCTCCAAAACTCCACACAAAATAATTCTATTATATTTAGTATATTTATAGTATGAAGATTGTTTGATAATATATGATATATATTAGGTTAATATATTTATATTTATTATCTAATTTTATTTGTTAGATATCATTTTCTAATAATGTAGGTATTTATATATTTAATAAATATATAATATTATACATATATAAATAAATATATTTATATATATAATTCTTTAATATCGTGTAGTTACAAATACTATTGGACCATATTGCAGATTTTAAAACTAGATAAGCAAACTATATTACCTTTACTTTAAAATATCAAATTCCAGCAATTAAAGTGATAATGTCTTTCATAACACAAGCACATTTAATATCATTTAAACTCAAAATTTAGGAAATAGAAGAGAGGAAGTTACAAAATAATTTGAAAAATCAGTTGAACGAATTTCCAATTCCAGAAAAAAAAAAAATGAAAATAAATTAAAAGAAATTTACGAAAACTAATTTAATTCTACTTCAACATCCAATAGCACAGTTGATAATAGAATTTTTTCTACTAAAAATTACTGTTTAAAAATGCCATAAACCCATTCTACATGAATTTGCATACCCTTCTATGTGTCATCCCATTTATATAACATGTGTAATTACCGATATGCAATAGTGGGGAAAGTTCATACTGTATTTCATTCAATTGTGCATGAGGTTCACAATAAATGTAAAACTTTCTAGCAATTTTTGCAATCTTTTGAAGAGGAGTTGCCTTATTTTTTTCTAACTTTTCTTTCTGTCTCTTTCTCCTTCTATTTATCTCTCCTTCTGCCCGCCTCCCTTACAGCTCTTCTCTATTCTTTTATATTTGCTTCTTTTATGTGAAGAACTCTATCTGTCTCATTTTCTTCTTATATTCTTTTTACACTAGAAGGAATATCCTTGTGAAGATGAATCAACCTAGTTGAATTTACCTTTAAAATTCATCTGACTCATCTCTTTCTTACGACGGCTTCTAAGACCCCTAACCGAAGACCAATGCAGCAGGTCTATCATCTATCTAATTAATGGCATACACATCCTTGGCCTGGACATAAAATTGTTTCTGAAACCCTGCATTAAATCATCACATCATTTGCTATGATAATTTCACAAAACGGTGAATAATTCTTTTGCGGCTGTGGGAATTTCTTTCTTTTCAGTTGCTATGAAACTGTGCAAGGGTCCTTCTTATTTGCGCTATTATATATAATAAATTTTGAGAAACCCTCATAGCACAAGGGGTGCAACATTTTCCCATGAGTTTGTGCAGAAGCTAGCAACCACAGATTGGTTTTCTGTGATTCAGATTTTTTTAGCCACTTTTGTGATACAAATTCTCGGGCCACTTTGTTTCCCTACCGTAGTTTATCCTTTATTTTTATAAAGAGAGGTTCTGAGCTCACTTGAAAGTTTATCGTGTAAATTGAATAAGGGTTGTGCTGCATGATGTTGTCTATATATAATAGAATGTTTCCAGTCTTATATACCTTCCTAAATATGTGGTTTCAACTAGATTAAAAATGTCAGAAAACACTGAATACACTAAATACTTATGGAAACGACCACACAGACCTATAAAATCCACAAAGGAATACTTCAACAAGAAGATAAATTATACAGGTTTACACACACACACATTATTATATATATATTATATATAATAATAACTAATAATATAACAAATATATAATTAAAATTGTAGAATATACTAATATAATAATATAATTATAGTATATAAGGGTATAATATATATATTAGGTAATCGGTATATCAATATATAGTTAATAAAAAAAACTATATAATATATATATATTTATATAATACTAATAATATTAATATTTGTTTTTCATGCGAATATGAACATTCCAAACTGCAGCAAAAACACCTGATGTGCACATTTAAAAAAATATAAAAAAGGAATTACAAGAAGAAGTAAAGTATGTATGAATGCATTTACTTTTGTTTAGAAAGTTTGTACATTCTTAACATTAAAACAGCCTTTTGAAATAAGAAGTTGTCAATGTGTTCATTATGAAAAACGGATGTAATTGTTGCTCCGAGGAAGTTAGGCGAAGTAAAGTCTTTTCACAAACATGTAACGATTTGCAGTAAATTACCTCAGACATCCAGCTTATTCAGAAGAGCAGTTAAAGACAACGAGGCGATGAAACTGAAGGTGATAAGAGACAATTCAGAAGAGTGTGGAGAAAGGGAGGAGGGGAGAGAAGGAGGAGATAGAGAAGAGAGTTTATTATTGCACACGACCGAGTCAGATAATGACATTTGTCGGATTTGTATCATTTGCGCATGTAAATTCAAGAGTCGATTGCTACCTCCGTGATTTACTGTTTCTGATTAATCTAATATTGTGTATAGTAAGAATTATCTGCAAAGTTTCAATTGGCATGGTGTTGCGTATTTGAGTTGGTTTTTACAACTTGAGAACCACTCCAAGGGTTTTATTATTTAGTTGGAAATTTTGTGTGATGTGCGAACTTTATAGGCTCTAGAGATAATAAATATTTTGTTTATTATTTCTCCAATTTTTCTTTAAGAGTGCCATTTAGGCTATGATTCGAGCGCGGAGGATAAGCGAGGAAATTCCAATGGCCTCTCCTTCACCGGCGTAGGCTTAGGTGCCAGTCTCGTGAAATGTGTATATATTTATCTAAATGTTTTGAGCAATTTTATGATAAAAACTAATTAAAGTTGCCAAACAACACCAGAGGATTGGACACCTAATATTTTTTTATCTCAATTTATTCATTTTAATATCTGAAATTGTCTTATGTAAAAAAAAATTCTTTGAAGGGGAATTACAAAAGTACGTAAATAGGAACTAGCATTTTCGTTGTTTTATTTTATTATGAAGATTTGACGCCAGAAAAATAAATTTTGAAAAAACATTTTTTTGTTACACCAATTTCTCTTCTATTTATAATTAATCGATTTTCATTTTTACTACTCTGATATCTGTTACGGCTTCTCTCTCAAAATCACGATAATGTGTGTGTTGTTGTTGGTGATTGCGCTGGCGATGTGTTTGTTATTTTATTATATTTTCTCGAAAAATTTTTCATTATTCCTATTGTTAGTAGGTAATTTGTTGGAAACTTCATTTTGGTTGTCTTGTTCAAACTTTTCAATTGTGCTTTTTATACTTAATTTCATGTGAATTTTCACTTCTATTATATAATATTGTCGTGTCCTCCCATTCTTCGTTTGAGGTCAAACTTTTTCTCTTTCTCTGTGACATATTATGTTTCATATTACTCTCTCTTCTTCTCTCTCTCTCTACTTCGATATAAGAATATCTTTTATTTAGAAATTTTCATATTTCTGATTAATAATATATTTAATAACATATTCTGTATCAATTACATACCTGAAACTGTTTTTACGATAGCTGTAAAAGGATTCTGAAATTGTCTTTTCATGAACATTATATCATTTAATTCAATTGATCGATATGACTTATTGTTTAACATTTATTTTGTAAATTATGTTTTATTCATCATTTAAAATTACATTATCTATAAAATTAAATATTTCATTTACTTTTAAAATAATTCTATGATTTATATTTTCTAATAATAATTAATAATAAATAATAAAAATAATAATAATAATAATTAATAATCAATAATAATAATAGAGTAATAAGAATCAAAAGAATAACTTCGGAGAAAATTATATAATAACTAATTTATTATTATAAAGAGAATTGAAATAATAGTAATAATCAAATAATAAATAAAAAAACAGCTAATATTATATTATACATTAATAATAATATTATTATTGTAATAAAATAATAATAATATACTTAATATTTAAATAATGATTATATTAATAATAAAATTAATTTTATAATTAATGTATACCTTATATAATACTTATTTACCTAATCTGAGATAATAGGGGCTTTAAGGTAAATAGGTATAATTAATATTTGATGATAATATTATAATAATGAAATCAATTTATAATCTTTCTTGATAATTTAATATAAATAATAATAATAATAATAATAATAAGATTATACAATAATAATATATAATTATTGAGACATATATATTAATAAAATTATAATGATTAATTAATAATTACAATATTTCATCTTTATATTCATGTTTACTATGAAATACACTATTGAAATTGGACAAAGAAAAAGAATTAAATATATCAGAAAAAGAAAAAAATCGAGGAATAAAAAAAAATAGGTAGTATAAAAAGGCATCAGTAGATCTAAAGTTCTTTTAGTCAACAACTTAGAAGTAAAAATCTTTGGAAAAATCTTCAAAATTCTGTTAGACAAAAACTCTTGTAGAGAAAAAATCTTATGAATAGAAAAAGAAATCTGATAGACAAAACTTCTTGATGACAAAAATGCTCATAACCAAAAATATGAACAAGGAAACTGACTTTTGTTATCTTGTGTACCGTGAATTTCTATTTAATCAATTTGAAATCACATGAAATGGGAGGAGCTGCAACATCGGTGGTGAGGATAAAGGCCCATTTGGGAGAGGAGGTTGTGTAAAAGGAAGGAAAAAGAAGTGGGTTCTTGTATTGTGGAAAGAGGAAAGGCAAGGATTATTACATGTGGGAGGAAGGAAAAGCGGCGGGCAAAAAGCCTGTATTGGTGAAAGAACGGGAAAACAAAGAAAAGAAGGAAACCAATATGGGAATTAAATAAAAAACAGAGAAGAGAACTTGGTTAGGAAAGTAAAAATTAATATTTATTGAAATTTTAGAAAAACAAAGGAATAAATTTGGGATTTCAATAGATTTAAAGTTTATATAATGTATTAAAGATTTATATGTGTGAGAGAAATCTATTATAATTAGAACATTTAATTTTATTTTGGTATTCAACCACCCTTAGTGTCATAAAACGCGAGTGTTTACCCAAATTTTTGGGGTTGAAATTTTATTCTTTTAAAGAAAAGAGTTATAAGTACAGATAGCACCCCAACAATAACACGGTGCGAATATATATTACAGAAAAATAATAAATGAAGAAGTTACACAGGAAGAAGTAATAGAAGGAACGTAAAAGATATGTAAACTAATATGAAGAAGGACTTAAAATTAAGAATGTGCTAAGATAGAATAAAGAAAGAAAAGAGGGAAGGGATTAAGTTAAATAAAAAGAAAAGAACTTTACATTTCCACTTGATGGTTAATCTGTTTTTAATAAAGTTATTAACAGTGAGAGATTAAACAAAAGTTTCAAAAGTTGGAATTTGTTGAGGTTATATTTTAATTATTGATTTTTATTGAAGTCGATATTGTTTCTGTTCAAAATCTCTCAAACAATATTGTGTTCAATTACGTTTTATGTAAAGAAGACCATTGCTGTTTGATTTCAAATCAGTAATACAAAAACAGATAGAAGAAAAAGGAGGATAAAATATAAAAGAAAAAGAAAATATGAAGATGAAATATAAATAATATTATAAAAAAAAGAAAAAGAAACAAGAAATAAATATTCGAAAAAAGTAAATAGAAAAAATTGTGAAAAGAAATAGTTAAACTATGAAAAGATAGAAAAAGGAAGATAAAGTGAAAAACTTACCAAATATACACGAAATAACGAACTTAAAATTAAAGGTTAATAGTATATAAAATAATAATAGAATAATGTTTAAATGAAAAATAAAAAAAGAAAATAAAAAACGAGAAGAAGAAAGGAAAGAGGATAAGCAATAAAAAAACAAAACAACAGAATAGCCACATAATTCATAATTAGATAATAAGTCCAATAGTATTATAATTCAGAAAATTAATAAAATCAAAAAATGAGAACGTTAAAAAAAAACATGCAACAAATAAGAATTGAAAAATAAGGATTTGAAATAATTTCCTCTGAAATATGAACAAACAACTATACAAGTCATAAGAATCATGGGCAATAAGTTTGACGTAAATGAGTCACATGAAGAATTATATTATTACCTCACAGAATTTACATTTTCTCTTCATTTAAAATAATTAATAAAACCATATTTAAGAATAGATTATATATATAATTATATATAAATATATAAAATAAATAGACTACCTATATATTATGGCTATAATTATAAATATAGTATATACTAATAATATATAAAATATAAACCGTTGCTTTGTTTTATATTTATATTATATATAATATATATATATATAATACCTAGATATATATAAATATATGATATGAGTATTTTTGATTATTATTATGTAAGGGTTATATATTATAAATTATATTAAATAAATAAAAAATATAATCAACTTATATATATATTATATTTCAAAATATTAGGAAAAATATACTTGTACTCTCTCTTATCTCTATATATCACTCTTAGTAGTCATATATTTTAATTAATATATAATATATAATAGGGGTATAATATATATATTATTATATATATATTAATATGGTTATATATTTATTATATATATCATTATGTTAAGCATAGACTAAATCAAACAACTTCTTTAATAAACTTTTGACCTAAGTATCATACAAGGAGTTTCTATGCTGATACTACTTAGATGATATGGTCTCCTTAAACATGTGTGTAAGCCGGTCCATATAAAACTCCACCGGACTACGCCCCCTTCTGATTCTTTAAGAATCAATATAGTCAATAACAATATTTATATTCTATACACGTGAAATTCAGCATTTATCGCCTATCTACTTACTAAGCCATATAGATTATAGTTATCTACCTGAGGATCAAAATTTTTATTAAGTGAAGGTTTACCTTCATGGAGATGCGAGGGTTGGGAATAATCTTCAAACTCTCCATCTAATCTTGGTTTCTTCGCAATATGGTCTATGTCTTTTGAGGATAATACAGAGGTTTCTTCAATTGGAGCTACCTCTTCTACTTCTCTTACTAACTGTATTGGTGGAGGAACACTCAAATTTGCAATTAGAATGCTATCTTCACCAAAACCTTCTACTATGTTATTTGACTGAGGGGCTAACAAGGCTTCCAGTTCTTTTTGAGTATCATGCTCTATAAAATCAACTTGCGACTCATTAAGTAATGCCTCAGTTATTGCCAAGTCATTATCCTGATTTTCTTGAGCATTTTCATCCTGTGATCTTTCTTTGGGCTCTAATCCACCTTCAAAATTTGTTGGATCAGTGTTTTTACTTATTACAGGTTCATTGAGGTTAGGTGGATCAGCATTATTACTTACTACAGGTTCATTGAGATTTGGTGGATCAGCATTATTACTTACTACAGGTTCATTGAGATTTGGTGGATCAGCATTATTATTTATTACAGGTTCATCATCTTTATTTGCATTATTAGCATCATCACTGTGACTACCATCTCCTGATTAAAAAGGGGATTTATGAATAGTCTCATTGACTTAATTCCTTAATCCAGTCGTTCATTATATCACTGCATATTATTACTATATATTAATGGCTATAGTTATCGACATATCGGTCTATTGAAACTCAAAATGGCTGCCTCTATTTATTATAATTGATAGGTCTTTTCACGATAAAATACTTAAAAGTACTTGAAGATAATTTCTTCATTCTTTGAAGGAACAATTTTCCATTATAAAAAAACACCACTTGCTAAGTTATTTGTCACTATATTATTTATTTTTTTGCTCAAAACATTTGTACTCATTTAAATCCAATTTCAAAAAGCAGTTTGTTTCGATAATTTTTCAATTTTCTATTTCCTTAATGTCTTCATTAAGTTTCCCTTAGTCCTTGCATATATTATTCGGCATCCATTTATAAACGCGATGCTTTAATCTTAATTCATCTTTTATCCCTATTTGTTTTTGCAATTTTTTGTTTCTTTCCATCTACAGCAAATGATCTGCAGATGAAGCCTCCTCCCAGACCATATGGAAATAATAATCTGAGTAAGTGCATTTGATATGGATACCTCCTCGGGAGAGGCTTACTCTTAGGTTTCTGCTTTATAACGTTACCCGCCTTTCTTTGCATCTTCATTTAGTTTGAGTAGTATTTATAAAGGTGCAATGGTGTTTATTTGTTAAGTGTTAGGGGAGTCATAGGTAATTTTTTTCTTTTCATTTTTTAATATTATTCAAAATCTTTATTATGGTTTAAACTTTATGATCCACTCTTATCAATATTCTTCTTTTCTCCTATTAAATGTTCTTTACTAAATATGGAATATCTTTTATGTTGTTCATATTATTATTTTTTCTTTTTTTTTAAATTGTGCCCCTACAAAGTTTCACAAAAATATATCCTCAAAGTGTAACTATTATTTTAGTACTAACAACAACTTCAATGCTTTTATACTTTTTTATATATATTTAGTCTTTTAATTGTGTGAAGCTCCAAAAACTCCACACACGCCCCCCTGATATAAAGATTATATAAAGTTATTTAATTGTAATGTGTATTTTATTATATATATAAATTTATATAAAATATAATATAAAAAATATTATTTTCTCCCTTCAAAAAATTTTTTCGAGTAAAAATTAAAAAAAATTTTGTATCTAGGAGAGGATTATATAATTTATAATTTCAGAACCCAATAATCTGGTAGATTTATTTTATCTATTTTTCTTATTACAAAATTTATATACTAATAATAATATTATATTAAAATAAATTTATTATATTATTTTTATAATAATATAAAAATAAATATATAAGTATATTTTATAATTAAATATATATAGTATATATAATATAA
>JABUQX010120253.1:17500-22500 GCA_015478945.1 Trachelipus rathkii | reverse complement strand
AGGATTTAATTTTACCAGCCACCTTCCTGCAATTCACAACTTTCCTACTACACTCGGCATCAGCCATTCCCTTTTCCTCCAACATATATATTCTAAATATTTAAACTCAGTCACTTGTTCCAGCTGCTCACCATCTAGCACAACTTCACACCGAGGACTGTCCTCACTCACAACCATAACCTAACTCTTATCTACGTTTACTTTCAAACCCCTCCTTTTACACACCCTGCCAAATCTCTCTACCAATCCTTTCAAACTCTATTCAGATTCACCGCACAAAACCATATATATATATATAACATTATATATATTATATATATATATATATATATATATATATATATATATATATATATATATATATATATATATATATATATATATATATATAGGCTGAGATGGTGATTGATTGGATTTTGAAGTTGTAAAACAAAGCGCTCATGGAGGGAATAAGTCTGAGGATTGGAGGGGTAGCATAGATATTAGTACCATTATATAAGGGTAAGGTGGATAAGGTAACTGTAAACATTATGTACTAGTTTATTGAGTGTTGTAGGGAAGGTTATATGTTGGTATTTTGGTCGAAGAGTGCGTCGAATGACTGAAGGACTGATTTAGGGAAGAACAAGGTGCGTTTAGAAGTAGGTGAGGATGTGGATCAAATCTGAACATTGAAACAAATGATTGAGATAATGAGGGAGGAAGAAAAATTGTATTTAGGACTTATGGATTTGCAACAAGTTATAATAGGATTAATAGGAAGCTCTATGGCAGGTGTTAGTGATATGGTGTTGGTGGCTTCTGAATGGAATCAAAGTATGTATGACGATAGTGAAGCGTGTGTAAGAATAAAACAGAGTCGAAAAGTATTGTTTAATATTAATAAGTGGAAAGACAATGATGTACTATGTTCCTTGGCGATCCAATCTGTATATGGATGAGGTTATGAAAGAATTAGAGGTAGGGGTGACAAGGAATAGTGTTAGAATGATGGAGAATGGAAGAGAGTGGAGGGTTCCCTATCTATTATGTGAGGATGATTTGGTTTTGTGTGGCGAATTTGAAGAGAGTTTGAGAGGACTGGTAAAGAGATTTGGTAGGGTGTGTAAAATGAGGGGTTTGAAAGTAAACGTAGATAAGAGTAAGGTTATGGTTGTGGGTGAGGACAGTCGTTGGTGTGAAGGCATGTTAGATAGTGAACAGGTGGAAAAAGTGTCTGAATTTAAATATTTAGGATATATGTTGAATGAAAAGGGAGCGGATAATGCAGAGTGTAGTATTCAAGTTGTGAAATTCACTAAGGTGGCTGGTGCAATTAAATCGTTGGTGGATGTAAAAGGACTAAGTCTTGAGTGCGCTAGGGTATTACCTGAGGGTATGTTGTTACCCGTGTTAATGTATAGTAGTTGGACTATGGTCTACAATAAGAGGTATAGATCTAAAGTACTGTACAATGTGCTCAGATGGACAATCTTAATGGCGTGTTAGGTGTGAAAAGAAATGATAAAATGAGGAATGAACGTATTAGAGAGTTGTTTGTAGTGGAGAATGGGGTAAATGAGAGAATAAATGAAAGTACGTTGAGATGGTTTGTTCATGTGGTAAGGATGGATGATGGTCGGTCAGTTAAACGGATGTATAGTGGTGAGTGTGTTGGGAATCGACCGAATGGGAGACCGAAGAAAAAGTGGATTTAGTCAGAAAAGAAATGCCTGGAGGAGAGAAATGTGAGTTTGGCAGGGGCGAGAAGAAAGGCATAACAGGAGTGAATGGCGGGGTTTTTATGAGGAGGTATGGTTATAGCCCACCTGGGCCAAGGAATAAACCCCACATTGAAGAGATGTTATAGCGAGGGTCCATCGCGGTCCCGTGAAGCTCTAGGGTGGATTTTGTAACTGTGATGAGTTCTCACTAATTGGTATATAAAGGGGGCGGTAAGGCTGGGCTTTCTTTTCTACTTGATTCACATTCTTCTACTATTTTTCTGTTTCCGGTGCATGTTACGCACCTTAATTTCAGTCTTCGGGAGAGAAAAGATGGGTGGGGATGATGATGATGATGTTGATGATGAATATATATATATATATATATATATATATATATATATATATATATATATATATATATATATATATATATATATATATATATATATATATATATATATATATATATATATATATATATATTTACAGTTAACACCACCGCTCACTGGCAGAGCCCTAATCTAGGAGGGGTGTGCTCAATTTTTGTCTGAGCAAGACGGAGCCAAGAAGAGAATAGCCCACACTCACACGACCGACCAGTGACGAACCTGGGTCTCTCGCTTAGTTGAGTGCTCTACCGCTGAGCTACCGGACGCTATTCTGGTGCTTGATAATTCCTTCTTGACCTATACGAGCCTACTTTGTCGAGTGTCCATTCTTCTTTTATTAAATAACTAAATCCAAAATATTGTTGGTCCATTTATTTTACTTAACTTATATCAAAAAGAACCAAGAATTAAATTTTGCTGCTCCTCCGTTAATTAAAATAGATTTAATTTTAGTTCAAATTTATATTTCGTATTTTTTATTCCTTTCTCTAAAAAGTTTTTGCACAATCTAGCCAAATGTTCACTCAGAAGCCATCTCCTTCCCAGCACTCAAACTTCGTGTCCCTCATTGCCAGCTCTTGTGTTTCTTGGTCTTCTTTTCTATTCTTATCTTCTATATAATATATATAAATATATATATATATATATATATATATATATATATATATATATATATATATATATATATATATATATATATATATATATATATATATTATTTCTCTTTATAACATATAGATATATATATATATATTATATATATATATATATATATATTATATATATATATATATATATATATATATATATATATATATATATATAATATATATATATAGATATATATATAGTATATATATATATATATATATATATATATATATATATATATATATATATATATATATATATATAAATATATATATATATATAAATATATATATATATATATATATATATATATATATATATATATATATATATATATATATATATATATATATATATATATATATATATATATATATAATATATATATATATATATATATATATATATATATATATATATATGCAAGTTTTCATAAAGTACTTGTACTTGTACTTGATACCATGTACTTGTACTTGTACTTGAACAAATTCTAGAGTACTTGTACTTGAACAATTCTAGAGTACTTGTACTTGTACTTGAAAAAATGTACTTGAACCCAAGCCTGATATATACAGAGAGAGAGAGAGAGAGAGAGAGAGAGAGAGAGAGAGAGAGAGAGAGAGAGAGAGAGAGAGAGAGAGAGAGAGAGAGAGAGAGAGAGAGAGAGAGAGAGAGAGAGAGAGAGAGAGAGAGAGAGAGGATTTCATTGAATATAAATAAGCGAGAGAAAAAAGATTTTTATTCCAAAAGAAAATTAAAAACAAACAACGCGAGTTGAACCTTCGAAGCGGAGTATCACAGACAAAAAGTTTTGATATTAAACCAAAAATTTTCTGCATAAACTATTTTCTTTTCTCGAGATAAGTTTGCATAAAATACAGAGAAAAAATAATAAAAAAAAACAAAAATAAATATATGTGTCCTTCCATACCCCCCCCCCCCCAAAAAAAAAATAACTGTAAAAATAAAAATAAAAAATAAAAAAGACTAAAAAATTGAAAACAATAACTTCAAATGCAATTTAATTTAAGACTTCAAAGAAGAACTTCACTTTTTTAATATTTTTTTGAGAATTATTTTAGTTTCTCCTTCCTGACAACACTTCTCATATTATCATAAGGTATTTTTATTTCGTATCTTCGTATATTTGCATCTCTCTATTTTGTTGTATTAGTTTAGCTGTACTAGTTGCATATATATATATATATATATATATATATATATATATATATATATATATATACTATATATATATATATACATATATATATATATATATATATATATATATATATATATATATTATATATATATAAAATATATATATATATATATATATATATATATATATATATATATATATATATATATATATATATATATATATATATATATATATATATATGTCATCACCGTCACTGGCAGAAACCTAATCAAGGAAGGGGTGTTATTATTATTATCATCATCATCATCATCATCATCACTATCACTATCACTACTGTCAACATTAATATTATTCTAGGCCAGCCTATAATAAAATCTTTAGCCTAATCACTACCAATGGTTAGGCTCTTCTGGTCGAAAGCTAACGTTCTAAACATCCAGAAGACCATTTTATTATGTGAAAATTTAATAAGAACTTTGATATATTTGCAGTTTATTATTAACTAAGGCCTCCTAACTTGATACTTACTAAACTTAGCGTTTGATTGCTTTGATTTCTACTATATATATATATATATATATATATATATATATATATATATATATATATATATATATATATATATATATAGTATATATATATATATATATATATATATTTATATAAATATATATATATATATATATATATATATATATATATATATATATATATATATATATATATATATATATATATATATATATATACATATATATATATATATATATATATATATATATATATATATAAATAATGATTTCAATATTCACCACCGCCAATGACTTTGTTCTTGTGCTCTGTTCTGAAAACGCAGAAGGTGAATTTGCCTTCAGTTTTACCATCCTGAACGACCTAGAGCGGGTGATACAGTTTCCTTCCCGTATCCCTTGATATTTTCTTAACTTCTAATTTTTCTCCTTACACTGCTAAACTCCTTCTGCCTCTAGGTCCCCCTGATGACCTTATCTCCGTATCCTGTTACATCTCTTGAAATCTTCCGCAAGAGAGACCCCCCCCCCTAACGTGAGGGAAAAGTTTTTTGACATT
>JABUQX010120252.1:10000-16032 GCA_015478945.1 Trachelipus rathkii | reverse complement strand
TCTGTCTCAGTGACTGGCGTCACATCCAAATATTTCAGCCCGATAGAATCCGCGTTGAAGCTAGGAGCATGGTATTGTCAAGGACGCGCAATTTTTTGACATATTGGCGCTAGAGGGGGACAAAAATCACCGGCCGTGATGGGGCTGACCTACTGACGGGGTCAGCCGGATAAGACTCGCCAGGGATACAGTTTCTCGACACGCCCCTGCAGTATGGAGAAGTCATAATCCGCCTAGGTCTTGATGTAGGCGATACGCTACTAGTCTACCTTCATAGTCGAATATCATAATTAGACTCGAGACCCGGGATGTTAGAAGACAAGCACAGCCCTCGGGCGGGAAGTTAGTCAGAGTGTCGTAGAAAAAAAAACGATCCCTTACAGGATCGTTCCTTGTTCGGCACTCGCACGGACTTCGTAAATTGTCCTCCTTCGGAAAGCTCGATAATCTTCGATCGTAAGCTAGATAATAATAATCTCCTTGGGAGGTGTGCATGGTGGTGATCGGCGCAGCGCGCGCGCGCACGCGAGGCGCGCAGCGACATCTGACGTCACCGGCGCATCCGAAACACCTGGAGGTTTCCGATCGATTAGCCGGCCGTTAGGCCGCTAAGTCGACTCGATCTCGGCGTTATAAGGAAAAGCCAAAATGGGTATGAAACGGCGGGCGTTAGCGGCTACGGTCTCGGGGGTGACCACCCATCTATATACATCTACACGGACTTGAAATTTAACACGGAGTGTCGCAGGCCTGATTATCTCCAGTTACAAGAGCGAGCTAGGGCATTCATTGAGTGTGCCAAGTCGTTGCAAGCACGAATATCTCTGTAATAGCGTAGTTTTTTGAGAAAAGGCGCGGGGTCGTCCGGGGACTGCCAAGTAATCTGATCTATAGCTGTATAAGGTTACTAAGTTAGGTATAGTACCGTATTAACAGTATGTAGTATATTATTATATTATTTTATATATAGTTAATAGTATATTACGTATAGTATACTAGTGTATATAGCTATAGTGATCAGTAAGTATAGTACTTCTATATAGTATATAGGGTAGTACTATATAATATATAGTATTAAGTTAGCTAGTATATGATAAAGTAGCAGTAGTTTATTTATAATAGTACTTCATTAACATAACAAATAATTATCAATAATAATAAAGAAATAATAATAGATATTATAATAATAATAATAGATAATAATAATAATAATATATATATATAATATAGATAAGTAAATAATAATACATAAATAATACATTAATAATAATAATAATAATAATATTCATACATCAAATAACAAATAACAATAATAATACTAAAATAATAATAATAATAATATAATATAATAATCAATAATAATAATAATGATAATAATATAATAATATATAAAAGTAATAATAAGATAATAATAATAATATAATATAATAATAGAATTTGAATTATTATTAATTATTATTAATTCATTATTTATAATGTATATGTTATTATTATTATTCTATTATTACTCGTATGTAATTAATTATATTATTATGTATTATATTATTATTATTATTTTATTATTATTATTATTATTAGTTATTATTATTAGATTATAGTCTTAATTACTGCACGTAATGGTAGAGGTAAACACTGCTAATGGCCAGATGACAGTTCAATATAGATTTTGCCGTATCATATCAGCATAGCCAACATACATGTTCAAATTGAAACACGAAATAACAGGTTATCCAAATATAATATATATATCTATCTATATATGATATATAATATATATATTAGTATATATTATATATAGTTAGTATATATATATATATATATATATATATATTAGTATATATGATATATATATATATATATATTATATATATAAGTATATATATATATATATATATATATATACAAAGATATTTGTGCAATAAACGCAACAATTATTTGTATATTTCAAATGGTCTAAGTGGGTTTGAGCCCTTACCCTTGAGATGGTACTCCAGTAGTGTTTACCTCGAGACCACGACGGATTGCTAAAAGGAAACGCACATCATTTTACCATCTGAAAGCTTGCTCCCAAAGAGGAAGCCGAAGCGTGTCCCTTGGACACCTAGACCTCCGACGGGGCCTGCAACCAGCCAACAACTCGGGGTCCAGGGGCAACACTGGGTAATTTGTAACCGGACATTATTAGATATTCAAAGATATTTGTGCAAAAAACGAGCAACTCAATTAATTTGTATATTTATCAAATGGCCCTAAGTTGGTCTCGAGGTAGACACTCTGGAGTACATCTCAAGGGTAAGGGTTCAAACCCACTTTAGACGATTTGAAATATACAAATAATTGTTTCGTACGTTTATTGCACAAATATCTTGGAATATCTAAAATGTCCGGTTAAAAAATTACCGCGGCTGTTGCCCCTGACCCGGACGTGTTGAGCGGGGAAGGCCCGTCGGAAAGGTTAGGTGTCCAAGAACAGCGCCTTCGCTCCTTCTTTGGGAAGCTTAAGCTTTCAGAGGTAAAATGATGGGTTTTTCCTTTTCAGCCATCGTGGGTCTCGAGGTAACACTCTGGAGTAACATCTCAAGGGTAAGGGTTCGAACCCACTTAGGACCATTTGAAATATATATATATATATTCTATAGTAGTATATATATATTTATAGTATACTATATAGTATAGATATTATACTATATATATATATATTTATATATTATAGTATATGGATACTATAGAGTTATAATAGTATATACTATTATCGTCTGTGTGAACGGCATAATCCCATGTGGGGAGTGACAAAATTCCACAAGGTAACGTCTGCGTGCGTAAAGAGGTGAAATAAAAAGAGAGTGGTTATAAGTTGGGTTGGTGTCCCGCTACCTTATTAATGCCCAAAGAATGCTTCATCCAAAATGCCTCGACCTTGGTCGTGATCCCCGTAAGCACTTTTCTATCGTGCGTAGCTTTGTTGAACGTCTGGAAATTTGGATTAGTTAGGGATATAAATGCCAAGAGAGGTAAAGGATTGCGTGGGATGACTAGTGATTTAGGAAGGGTAAATTTGGCTGATTGGCTTTGTGCTGAAACAAAGATAGACACGCGCCACTCGCACACGCGCCACGCACTCGGTGTGGGTTAAAATTGTGTGGGCGTGTGTTTGTTGTGTATGAAGGGTAGGTGTGTGTGTGTGTGTTTCCTGTTGTGTGTTGCGAAGGTGTGGTGTAGGGCTATAGTGGATTTGGTTTGTGTGTGTACTAGAATTATCTAATAGTAATTTAACCCTAGACGGGTAGCTGTTAAAACATTCTATCCTGTTATCTTCTGTCAGTAGACCCGCATTTTTTAAGAAAATCTTTCTCATAAAATATTATTGCCATTTTTTTTTGCTTTTTTTTCAAATTATCATTATATAATTTCATAATTGTAATATTTTACAATATGTTCGGGAACATTATTTGTAAACGAACCAATAATTTTAAAAATATTCTGAAAATACTGGTAAAAAATACATTTCTCTCTCTTTAAAATATTCAAGTAATTAACGAATTCTTATATCGTCGATGCAGTTTTTCCTAACATTATAAAGAAGAAAGCTATATTACGTTCATATAAGAAAAATATATGAAAGATTTCTCAGACCCAAAGCCTCTAATAGGTTTACGGGCAGTGGTCTCCAAAGTGGGGTACGCGGTACCCCTGAGGGTACGCAGAGGTGCTACTTGGGGGTACGCCCAAAGAAAGTAGCCCTCACGATCACAGTTGCGAAGTGGTTCTGATTTGCATCAAAGTGGAATGGCTATATTTTATATAAGTATCTGTGATAAAATATATTTGATTTAGAATATAAACTACCCATCAATATATATCCTAATATATATATATTATATATAATATATATATAATATATATATTATATATATATATATATATATAATATATATCATATATTACGAGTTGTCAACCACCAAGTGAACTGGAAATAACAGAACAGTTTATAAGCCTTTTGGCCCTTTGACTTGACCCTATCCAAAAAGCCGCAGTGAAGACCAAGATACCCCCGCAGGCTGTGAATAGCAAGTAACTTCCATACAAGGGGCGGATGAGGCGACGCTTGTTTGCTGGAGCAACTGGGAAGAGGAAAAAAAGTCTTGCAGTCTAAAAAACAGAACTCCACGTTTCTTTGAGGCCGCCCTCCGGCCAAACCCGTTGTGATGTGAGTTTTCCAAGACTTTTTTTTTGTTTATGTTTAAGGCCAAGGATGTATTTATTGTCACAAAGAGACGAAGAGAACAGTCCCGAAAGAGGAATAGGAAAGCTTACGAGGTGATCTTAGAGGAGGGAGATTTCCTAGAATATTGAGTTTTTTAAAGAAACTGAATTTCACAAGGTTAGACGACCCCAACCGGAAATTCCTAATTCTAGATCAAGCCGAGATAAGAATCGGGAAAGATTAAGACAGAAGAGGGCATTCGTAGAGGAGTAAAAGAAGGATGCAGAATTGAAATGAGTTTGAAGAATAAAAGGTCCGAGTCATCGGCCATTATAGCATAGGAATGGATGTTAGAAGAAGAAATGGAGAGATCATTAATGAAAATTAAGAATAAAGTAGGGAGATAAGAGAAGAACCCTGAGAACACCACTATTGACAGAAGTCGCCATCAACCCCATCAGTAACAGCCGATATTGAGCGATCTGAGAAAGAAAAGCTAGACATAAGTAAGGAAAGAGAAGGAGGAAACCCAAAGGAGGGGATCTTGGAGAGCAGTGACGTGTGCCATACCGGTCAAATGCCTTTGGATATGTCAAGCGCCACCAGCAAGTCTCCCTGTAGTGTCCTAAGGGGCGGAAAACCATAAATCAGTAAAGATAGGAAAGTATAATCGCCAGTAGACCTCGAGAGCCGAAAGCCGTACTGGCGATCGGAAAAGAGTGAATGAGATTCCAGATGATCTAAGAAATGAGAGTTGAGAAGAGTTTCAAAGATCTTGATTAGAATAGCAGAGTAAGAGCTATAGGGCGTATAGTTGGAAGGAATCAGATCGGCTCCTTTTTTTCGGAATACCGGGTTTGGACATCTGTGCGTCCTTCAACACTGAGGAAAGTGGTTAGTATTGAGACAATAGAGAATATAGTTGGACACACTACCGAAGGGGCGGGATTGCACGGAAGCCACACTCGCCTCAACAACTCGGGGAGGAATCTAATATATATTATATATAATATAAGTATTATATAGGTATATAAGATATATATAGTACTAGCGTATATTATATATAATAAAGCCTACTATATAGAAGATATATATAGTATATTAATTATATATATATAGACTAGTATATGATATAGATAATATATATAGTTAAATATGTATATATTTATATATACTAATATATATATATACTTTATAGAGTTTAGGTATCATATATATATATAGTACTATATATATATAGTGATGTTTATGTATATATAAGGGCGTATTATATAGTATAGTAAGCTTTATATTTATATTACTTATATTATATGTTATATATATAAAAAAAAGAGTGGGCAAATTTAATGCTTCACCCGTAAATATAATTTAAAACTCTTTCATATTGGAATGTAAGGGCTAGGGTTTGTTTTTATTGGTTCATACCTAACCTCGGGAGTGTTGCACAGGGTTATAAATGTATAAACCGTACGTTATGTAACGACAGTGTGAAGGGAATTAAATGGCATAATAAGGAAAACGAAAAAAATATGGATATGATGATTTTATAATCAACAACATATTCTACAAAATTACAATGTGAGAATGCAGCATAAAGCTGTCTAATAATGGGTTGGTACCCACTCTGACCCTTCCCAACTTCCTCAAGCGAAATTCGGCATTGATGAAAATTGATCTTGGAGATGGTCTCCTGCGGATGTTGTCAAAGCGTTTGCAAGCTCCCTGAGTGTGGACGGAGCATGTTTACGGGCTCGAACAACGCATATCCAACAAATCCCAAACATGTTCAATGGGATCCATGTCTGGGCTCCCTCGCAGAAATGGTAGG
>JABUQX010120252.1:0-2500 GCA_015478945.1 Trachelipus rathkii | reverse complement strand
TTCCAAGGAGTGGGTGTTGAACGCCTCAAAAATCCATCTAGCGCAAATTACGCAGATGAACACCAGACGCAGCTTTAAAGTGAGGGAAATTAAATTGAGTAGAAAACACAGATGATGGAAGAGAATTACACAGAACAGAGTGGCAGGAAAGAAAAGAAACACCGCAGCGAACCAGTCTGGAGTTACTAACAACAACAACAAAACCATGTGCGACACAGAACCCTTGTGCTCAGAGGGCGTCGTAAAGGGTGGTGGGTACGCGAGTGGATAGTTCCCTCGAGCACTTGCCTTTACAGTACCTATAGAAAAGGAATAAAACACCAACATCGCGCCGCAAATATAAAGGGTCAAGTTAAAACTAGAAAGTACAGGACAGTATTATAAGCCTTTTGGCCTTTGACTCGACCCTATCCCAAAAAGCCCGATGAAACCAGAGCCCCCGCCCCCCACAGATATGAGAGCATACCATAACAAGGCGGATGAGACCCTGTATAGGTAGAGGTAACTGAGAAGTGGGAAAAAAAGTCTCGCACTCTTAACAGAACTCCCAGTGTCTTTGAGGCCACCCTGGAAACCATTGCAGTATGAGGTTTCCAAAACATTTTTTTTTTTGTTTTATGTTAAGGCCAAGGATGTTTATATTTTCAACAGAAGAGTCGAGAGAACCGTGGAGGAGATACAAAAGTAATTATCCTAGATAGAGAGATTTGTAGAAGTTGAGGTTTTTAAGAATTAAATTTTCACAAGCTTGAGACACCCAAATCGGAAATTCCATCCAGAATCAGCGCAGATAGGAATCGACGAAAGATTAAGACGAGAGGCATTCTAGAAGTAAAAGAGGGAGCAGAATTTATATGAGTTGAAGAATGAAGGGTCAGGTCATCGGCATATGAGTGGAAAGAGTTAGATGTGCAGGTGAGAAAGATCATTGATGAAAAGCAGGAATAAAGGAGGAGATAAAACCAGAACCCTGAGGAACACAAACTATTGACAGAAAAAGAAGAAGTCGCCCCATAAACAACAGCCGATATTGAGCGATTGAAAGAAAGCTATGGACATAAGTAAGCAAAGAGGAAATGAATGGAAACCAAAGGAGGGGGAGCTGGGGAGAAGCAGTGACGCGTTGCCATACCCGGTCAAATGCTTTTGGATATTGTCAAGCGCCACCACACAAGTCTTCCCGTATTCCTAAGGGCGGAAAAACCATAAATCTGTTAAAAAGGAAAGTATCATCGCCAGTAGATCTCGAGCACCGAAAGGCCGGATGTAATCAAAAAGAAGGGAAAGAGATTCCAGATGATCTAAGAAGTGAGAGTGGAGATGCGAATTTAAAAGATCATAAGGAAGGAATGACAAGTGAGTGTATATAGGTCGATAGTTATAAAGAATTCAGAGCTGCATCATTTTTTCGGAATAGGTTTGGACATTTGCGCGCTTCCAACACTGAGGGGAAAGTGCTAGTATTGAGGCATAGAGAATATAGTTTAACGAGGGGTTGGGTCAGCACGGAAGCACACTTCCTCAAAACTCGGAGAGGAATGGCCATCCGGGCCACCCGCCTCCTAACGTTCATAGATTTCAGGAGCCCTTGCACCCGATCATAATTAATCTCGGGTAAAAATATGGGATTCCTGAGAAGGGAAGGAGGAAAAAGAGGATTATCGGACTTGTCCCGAGTTGAATTACATGAAAAGTAGACGCAAAAGAGATTGGCCTTTTCAGTTGGAGGATTAACAACAGAATCATCAGATCGATAAGAGAGGAAAGGATGATTTACAGAAGTTGTGAGATGTTTTTGGCAAGAGGCCAGAGAGATTTGTCAGAAGGAGAACCAAGGGGGTCAGCGCATTTTCGTTTTTAATGAAAGTCCGCTTTGCTCGTCCGAAGAGTATCCTGCAACGATTTCTAGTGAATGAAAATTGGCAAGAGTGATAGGAGAATGAGAATTTTCCACATCCCAATAAGCAGTGGCTCTAACCTAAACAGCACGAAAACTAATACGATCGACCATGGATTTTGGGGAGAAAAAATATTAACCGAAAAAGGAACGAACCTCCTCATCCCATTAGCAATTACAGTTCCCACTTTATTCGACAGAATCTGAAGCGTCTTAAGAGTCAAAGCAGTCAATTCAATATATAGTTAGCGTAGGAAGCAATGCAATGCCCCCCAATCGGCCCGACAAAGTGCAGAAAACCGGCATAGGAAGGATACGAAATATGAAACTATTAAAATTAATTGATAAAGGTTGTGGTCAGATTACGATAGGAGCGAAGGTGGTGTATTTAATAGAGAGAAGGACTAGTGTGAAACATATTTCAAGTGTGTTCAAGAATCGGTTTGGACGACGATCCGGAATGTGTGTGTAGGTTATTAAATCAGTTGCTCCAGATCGTTTAGAATACCGAATGATTCGGCTTCCTCCCAACTAAATCAGTACGAGAGGAATTCAAACAATTCAGTTTTGTGCTACATTGAATAATCCCCCCATCTCTCTCTA
>JABUQX010120251.1:0-36723 GCA_015478945.1 Trachelipus rathkii | reverse complement strand
ATATATATATAATATATTTATATATATTATATATTATTATATATATATATTTATAATAATTAATATATAATTTATATATATATATAATATATATATATATATATATTATATATATTTATATATATATATATATATATATATATATATATATATATATATATAATGTTAAACTAATATATTTTCAGGGCAATAGAGGTTTTGTTCACAATCGATATATACAATTATTTTTCTTTTAAATTATTCGCTCGTGCCATGGCTGACCTACAGAGTCTGACATGACAGCAAAAACAGAAAAGGTACTACAATCAAGCAATATTTTGTGTTGTTGTAGTTGTTATTTTGTCTAACTCTTACGTGCGTGGTAGATGCTGGCGCAGTTTCTTAATTTGTAGAAATTATATTATATAGTATTATATATATATATATATTTATATCATATATATATATATATTAATATATATTATACTTATATATTATATATATAATAATTATATATATATATATATATATATAGTTATAATATATAATTATACTATATATATATATTATATATATCAATATGATTGAATTTTTACAGATATTCTCTCATGATTAGCTCTCGAGAAAGATTAATTTTTTCTTTTTCTTTTTTTTTCGGTTCTGCTTCATTTACTATTACCGTAGACAAGAATATTGTTGCTGAAAAACATGGGACCGAAAAGAAAGTGTGCATTTATCAAATTTCAATCCTTCATAATGCGTCTAACATTTACTAGGTTTTTGGGGGGTCAAAACCCCCTCACCCTTGAACCGAGCGCTGCCAAATCGGACTTCGGAAACACAGGCACCGGGAATACATACTCTTCAGAGATACGGGAAATCAACGCCTTACAAAAGGGCTCATCTAAGATCCAAGCCTTACAACAAAAGAGAAAGTAAACAAAAACAGTTTAGCTAAAGTAGCTAAGTGTGCCAGATTAACACACCAAATAGGCTAAATTTGGCTAAATAGGTTTCGTGACCATAACATTTAAAAAAAAATTTTTATTGAATCAAATATTTTAAATTTAAAATCAAAATTATAAATTGTCAAAATTAATACTTTCAAAGCTTAATAAGAGGAGCTACAGAATTACAGCTAGTTACAGGAGTTACAGAGCTACAGCTATGGTTGTGGCTCTAGGGTGGATTTTCTGACTGCTACGAGTTTCTCACTAAATGGTATAAAGGCTGGAGCTAACTGGCTTTCTTTTCAACTTGCGGCATATTCTTCTACTACTTTTCTGTTTCCGGTTTATGTTACGCACCTTACTCCCCAGTCTTGGGGAGAGAATTTGGGTGATGATGATTATGATATAAACTGAATAAAATTAAAAAAAAAAATATTTATTGATTGAAATATTTTAATTTAAAATCAAAATTATAATTAAGTCAAAATTAATACTTAAATGCTTAAAAAGGGAAGATACAGAATTTTCTATCTAGGTCTTTCAATAAATTTTAAATAAGATAATATGTATTTCACTAAAATATTCTGTGAAGCAAGAAAAATTTTAAAGTAATTCTTTTGAATTATTATGAATAACTGAACATAATTTGTGGATTACAAATAATTGTTTGCCATTTCGTAGATTATATATCTGCGTCGATAATGAGTAGTTACAGTGTAATATTTGGAGGGGACTGGGAATCCTGGGGGAAATCCTGGAATTCCTGGAAATGTGATTCCAGGATTTCTGGGAAAAGAGTTTCCCAGTTTTCCAGACCTGGAAACTGGAAAGTACTGATTGAAATTTAGTAATTCCAGGATTTTCTGGAATGGTATGTTGTTCCAGGATCCAGGAACTGGATCCTGGAACTGGAAAATATATATAATTAATATATATAATAATATATATATATATATATGTTATATTATTCATACTATAAAAAAAAATAAAGATGATTTTGGTCTGCGACATCATAGATGATTGTATAGCCATTTATATATATATATATATGTACATGCTTAGAGAATATGTACATGCTTAGAGAATACGTACATGCTTAGAGAATACGTACATGCAAGAGAGAAATACACGCACACGCACCCCGCACCCCCTCCCTGCAAAGGCCCCTCGTATAATATATATATATATATTATATATATATATCATTATTATATATATATATATATATTATAGTATATATATATTATATAATATATATATATATAATATAATACATAGTATAGTATATATATATATATATATATAATATTTCTATTTCGACTTCGCGTAAAGTATGGAATTAAACGCCGCAGCACGCATGTATGTTTCCGCGGCGTCTTTTCGCGCCGGTTGCGCGCCTCGCGAGAGACCGTCAAAACAGCAGCATCCTCACTGTTCAATCGCTGGCATTCGACTAAATAAAATGAGGGGAAAATGAGAGAGGGGAAATAGAGGGGAGAAGAGAAGGAGGGTGGGGTATAAGAGAAGGGGATTGAACCAGAGAAAGAAAATCTAAATTCAAGAAGGGAGAGAAAGGATTTTAATTACCTTTAAATGACAGGTTTAAAAATGTATGACTTTTTGTAAGAAGGGGAGATTTAATTACTTTGTATTGAACCCTCACTTCAACTTGACAGGTTTTAAAATTTATGACTTTTTTGTAAGAAGGGGAGATTTAATTACTTTGTATTGAACCCTCACTTCAACTTGACAGGTTTAAAAATTTATGACTTTTAGGTGTCAAGTGTAAATTTATGACGCACAGAGCAAATCTTTTTCAGTTAGTAACTAATACATTTGTTTTCAAACCAATTACTTTTAATTGGCAGGTTTTAAAAAAATTTATTACCTCTTTAAAGTCTAACAAAATAATTAAACGTTTAAGGAGAAGACTTCTCAATACACCCAATACAATAATAATAATATATTATTATTTATTTATTATTATTATTATTATTATTATTATTATTATTATTATTTATTATTTATTTTCTTTCTATATATACTAATATATATATATAATTATATTATATTATTATATATATATTATAATATATATATATATATTATATATATATAAATATATATAATTATATAATATATATATATATATATATATATATATATATATATAATATATTATAACATGGATTCCTACTGTTGAGTTTAATTAAGTTATTTAATTATATATATATATAATATATATATATATATATACTATATATATTATATATATTATATATATATATATATATATATATATATTATATATATTAAATATAATTAATAATATATATAATATATAATTAATATATTATATATATATATATATATATATCATATATATATATATATTATATATATTATATTATATATATATAATAATATTTATTTTAATTTATTATATATATTATATATATATACACAACAAGTATCTGCTGCTTCACTCCTCAGCCCTACCCCCCTCCCCTGATCAATAAGATTTAGCGTCTCGTTTATTGGGTGAAGCATTTACTGTTGCAGTGTTAAAAATGTTAGTGAGCCACCCCATTGCGGGGATGCTGGCCCCGTCAAACATTGAATATTGACGTAGAAGGTTGAAATCGGCATACACCTATCATATAATGTATATTTATGCTTGAAACCGAGTTAAAATTATGTTGAGCACCCCGGGGGTGATGCCTAGCCCCTTAAAAAACCTTGAATATTGACGTTAGAGGCTTGAAACTCGGGCATTACACCTATCATATAATGTTATTACTGCCTGGAACCAGAGTTAAATTATGTGTTTGAGCACCCCAGGGGGGATTGCTACCCTTAAAAAACTTGAATATTGATCGTAGAAGGGCTGAAAACTCGGTATACACCTACATATAAGGTATCATTGCCTTGAAACCTCGTGTTAAATTGTAGTGGGCACCCCTGGGGGATGCTAGCCCTTAAAAATTTAATATTGACATTAGAACGATGAAACTCGGATATGACACCTATCATATAAGTGATCATTCTGAAACAGTTTTTAAATTGTAGTGGCAGCACCCCGATGGGGGATTGCTGTCCCCACAAACCTGAAATACTGGCATAGAAACGGACGGAAACTTGTTGCATACATCTTTCTTATGATTGTATCTAACGATTACAGAAAAGGAAAGATGAAAGAAAAAAAAAAAAAAAAATAAAAAAAAAAAATTAAAAATTTTAAAAATTTTTAAAAAATTTTTTAAAAAAAAATTTTTAAAAATTTTTAAAAAATACTAAAAAAAAAAAACAAATAAAAAAAAAAAAAAAAAAAAAAAAAAAAAAGAAAAATAAAAAAAAAAAATTTTAAAAAAAATTTTAAAAAATTAAAAAAATTTAAAATTTTTTTAAAAAAGAACTGAGTTTAGAGGAAAATAATCAATTTCTTTATATTTTTAAGTTTCTAACTTTAAAAATTTACTTTTTGTAGTAATTCAAGGTTTTCTATTCAGAGCCCTCTGGATCCTCTGGAACTCTTTGCAGCCTCTTTAGCCTCCCCAGATCCTCCAAGCCTCCCCTCCCTCTCGCTCCCTCCCCATCTACCATCTGTTGATTTTCATTGTCATAATTTTGTATAACATAAACATACTTTTTTTTGATTTTTTTGTTTATTTTTATATTTTTTAAATCATTTTATTTTACTAAATTTTTACGCTTTTCATATTTATTAAATATAAATTTGGTTTTTACATACCCTAAACCTGTAAAATCAGGTAAATCAACCACCCCAACCCCTTTCCCCCAATCCTACCCAAATCCTGTGATATTTATACATTAACAATAGTAATATTAAACAAAAATTTATTCATAACCTTGTCTAATTATCTACGATTCAATGAATAAAATGCTACATTTAACAAAAAGATCCATAGCTTTAAAACAATTAAAAGTAACTAACATTTGAGTGCAGAACGGAATAACCTACTTACTCACTTTTTCTTAACATGTCACTGATATTTTACAGATCATATTAACATGAGTAATATTTAACAAAATTTTATTCATTAACCTTACTGTCTAATTATCATCCTGATCAATGAATATATGCTAACGTAACCAAAGTTTTCACGATTCAATTAAAGCAAACTTAGGCTCACCTGAACTACGGAAATAACATACATTCATTAACCTAACACATCTTAAACATGAATAAACAGTTAACATTTAACAAAGTTTCACAATTAACAACAGTAAAGTAACTAACATTGAGCGGCAGCAGAACGTAACCTACTTACACTTTTTTCTAACATATCCCTGATATTTTTACATTACATTAAACATGTATTAAACATTTAACAAAAATTTTATCCACAACCTGTTTGTAAGTATCTTACTGATCAATGAATATATGCTAAACGAACAAAGTTTTCATATTAAATAAAGCAAACATAGGGATCAATTTGAACTTACGAATATAATGTACACTCAAAAATCTAACACATCTTATACACGAATATAAGCCAGTCAAATTAACAAAGGTTCAAATACTTAACCAACTGTAACGGTAACTAAACATATTGCATACAATACGTAACTTATTCCCACTTTGTCAAACATATCTCTAACATTATCATTTATTTATCCTCCATGATCTATTGATCTATCGGAATCTATTGATCTATTGATCTATTATCTATTGCTATTGATTCAAGTCATATTTTGTTATAACATAAACAAAAAAAAAAAACTTTATTTATTTGTTTTGTTTTCTTTAAACAGTTTTGCTTTTACTAAAAAATATTATTTATGTTGTGTTGGCTGTATTAAAGATGTAGTTTTGGCGATATTTCTTTCATTTTATGTTTATAACGTAAAAATTTGCATTTTTATCATACCCTAAAAACAGTAAATCAGTAAATCAGTAAATCAGGTAATCAAACTGTCAAACTGCCTTCCAGGACCACCTTCCCATGATCTATTGATCAATTTTGATTCAAGTCATATTTTGTCTAACATATCCTTCAAAAACTTTTTATTTATTTTGTTTTGTTTCTTTTAAACATTTTTGTTTACTATAAAAATTTATTATTTTGTTTTTATTTCTACTAAACATTTGTTTTACTTAAAAATTATTCTTTTATTTTATGACTTAATTTCTTTTTTTGCATTTTACATACCCTAAAGCAGGAAATCAGTTAAATCAGTAAATCAAAACCACCCACTCTGTCCTCCTACCCAGTTGTGATCTATTGAATTATTGATCTATTGATCTATATTGATCTATTGATTCTATTGATTCAATCATATTTTTTAGTAATTAATTTGCTATGTTTTACATACCCTAAAAAAGTAATGTTGTAGTTGATAAATATATCAAACGTTCCAATTTAAATGAAAATATACAACAATTTTTCAAACATATCTCTATAATATTAATGTTAATTTTACCATTAACATTGTATATGAAAAATCTAAACAAAAATAATCTCATCCTAGCCTAACTGACATACAGAATTCATTAACAAGGTAACTAAAAATAGAAGTTTCAACTTACCTACCAGCAGAAGTCGCCATAGCAAGCTCATTTTACTAATACACACACACACACACACACACACACACACACACACACACAGATAATTAATAGAGACACTTTACTTAATACATTAGCCTGGCAGTCATCGTACTAACTTACTGACTGATCACATGACTGCTATTTCTTTGATGTCAAGCAAATGTGTAACATTTTTCTAAACCTTGTTGGAAGACATTTACATTTTCACATGTTTAATATAAACATTTTCGTTTTGTTATGTATTTTCTTTTATGTTCCTATTATCCTTTATATTTATATTTTGCTTAAAATTTTATTTATTTTTATTTATTTATTATAGTTTTATTTATTTTTATTATTTTTTTATTTAAAAAAATAATCTATATATTTTAAAAAACTGTGAGTGTGTATTTAAAAAAAAATATTTAAAAACATTTTGTTTTAACAAAATTATTTCATTTTTATGTTTATAACTTTAAAAAATTTTCAGCGTTTTACATACCCTAAAGCTGTAAAACAGTAAATCAGTAGATCAAACCACCCACCCCACCCTCCTACCCTTCCCTGATCTTTTGAGTTATTGATCTATTGATTCAAGTCATTTCGAGTATCATTTTGAGGAAACATTATCATTAAAAATAAAGTTCTTTATACACTGATCAACGAATATATGCCTAACCGAGCAAAGTTTTGCCCATTAATAAAGCCTAACATAAAACACTCCCTGAACTTAAAGAATATAATGTACATCAACAAACCTAAGCATACCTTAAGCACGGAGATAAAACAGCTTGGATCATCAACATAGTCCACACTTTAACAACAGTAAAGTAACTAACATAGCATAACAAAAAACGTAACCTATTCACATCTTTGTTCAAGCACATCTCCAACATATCACAATGTTAACTTTACATTAACATTTAATATTTAACAATAATTTATCATAACCTTGTCTAATTATCATACAGACCTCACGAATATATGCTAAACGTAACAAATTTTACATTAATAAAGCTAACATAACATTAACCTGGAACTTAGAATATTAATGTATTACAAATGCAAACCTAACATACCTCGAGTATGAATAATCGGCTAACATCACAAAGTTCGATTTACTTATCTAAAGCGGAAGTAGCTAAAACTAACACATACAAAACTTCAATGGATCACAACTTTTCCAAACATTACCAGCAAACTAGCTAAAAGCAAGTTTATCTAACAAAATCCCTTAAACAAAAATGACCAATCTGTCAAAGATACCTACATCTTGAACTAAGAAACTACTTTCATCAAAGTGTCTTGCATATCAAATATAACATCATTTTGAACTATGAATAAACGTGGACATTAGCAAAATTCTCAGTCAAACATTATAAAATAACCTATCGATCATACAGATCAACGAATAAACGCTAACCATAAAACTTTTTTTTATTTTTTATCCTTTTATTTATTTTAAAATTTATTTATAAGTTCATTTTAACATTTTCAAACATTGTACTTAATTTATTTTAGTTTTATTTATTTTTATTTATGTAAAATAATCTATATATTTGTTTAAAAACTTTTATTTATTTTTCTTATTCTGTTTAAAACATTGTTTTAACTAAAATTTATTTCATTTTATGTCTATAACTTAAATTTTTTTGCATTTTTACATACCCTAAAGCAGTAAATCAGTAAATCAGTTAAATCAAACCCACCCACCCACCCTCCATCCATACCATTTCCAATGATTATTGATCTAATTGATTCAAAGTCATATTTTTTATTAAATTTGTTTCATGTTTACATACCCTAAAACAATAAATCTGTAAACAAACCACCCCCCCCCCCCCCCTAACCTATCTATTAATATATATATATATATATATATATATATATATATATATTATATATAATATTATATATATATATATATATATATATATATATTTTATATATATAATATATATATAATATATATATATATATAGTTATATTTATTATATATTTTTAAGAAATTTGAACTAACACATCTTACACACGAATAAACTGTTAATATTAATTAAAGTTCCTTACTTAAAACAGTAAGTAGCTAACATTGGAGCAAAACTTATACTATTCACACTTTTTCAAACATATCTCTAAAATATTAATGTCAATTTTACATTATCGTTGTAATATTTATGAGAACTAAACAAAAAAATTTAACTCGACCTAACCTAACAGCCATATAGCATTCATTAACAATGTAACTAAAATTAGAAGTTTCAACATACCAGCTGAAGTCAAAGTAGCAAACTCAATCTTTACTTTATACATTAAACGATCAAATAATATTTATATATTAATTATTAATTTATTATTATTATTATTATTATTATTATTATTATTATTATTATTATTATTATTATTATTATTATTATTATTATTTATTATTATTATTATTATATTCCACATAGATCTCACAAAACCAATAACGCATGGCGACCATATCGCTTGCATGTTCACAACTAGAACATAGGTTGGTAAAATGCTCTCTATCTGACACCTAAACATTACTCAATCTTTAACAAAGAACAAAGGGTTTGGTTACAACATCTGTTATCCTCTTGAGAGATAGGATACAAAGAACGTGAGAAACAAGCCATTCAAAAGCGTGTGAAAAAGATAATTAGTTTTGAAGGGGAATAAACAAAGAACGGGTATCAATTACATGAACATCTGTTGCTTTGTTCTAACAAACGTATGAAAGCGATTCAACATCTGTTATCCTCTTGAGAGGGTGGATACAAAGAACGTGAGAAACAAGCCATTCAAAAGCGCGTGAAAAAAAGATAATTAGTTTTGAAGGGGAATAAACAAAGAAAGGGTATCAATTACATGAACATCTGGTGCTTTGTTCTAACAATGGTATGAATGTGGTTCAACAACTTACATGAAGGGTAAATTGCTATGCGTATAAACATGTAAGCAAACACACGTACACATACACACATACACACACACACACACAAATATATATATATATATATATATATATATATTATAGATTATATATATATATATATTATATATATATATTTATATATATTATATATATATATATATATATATATATATATATATTGTAGAGATTTTATTATGAGCTTTCGTAATAAATTGTAATTTTATTCAATTGTAAATATTTATTGGACTGATACTTCAATTGGTCGCTTTTAATATTATTTTTGTTTTTCCGATTATTTTTCTTTCATATATTTTAATATAAACATTTCGTTTTCTTGTTATTTTCTTTTAAGTTTTTATTATTCTTCTTTATATTTATATTTTGTTAAAAGTTATTTATTTATTTTAATTTTATTTATTTTTATTTTATGTTCCCTAAAACAGCAAGACACCTCGGCCGCTAACCCCGAGAGACTACATCCAACGCCCATGTCGAGCGTTAGAACCTTAGCGCTTCACGTTTCCGCGTCTTCATGCCTTTACGTCTCCACAGCTTTCGGGTGTATAACAATTAGTCAGCGAGTGACCCGCCGCATCCAGCAGGTGACATAATATATATATATATATATATATATATATATATATATATTATATACTAATTATATATTTATTATTATTATTTTATATAATAATATTATATGTATATATATTATATATATATATATATATATATTATATATATATATATATTATATAAGGGGAAATAAGTTGTAAAAGAAACTTGTTCATTTTAATTCCTTTAATACATAATTAGAAACTAAATAATCAATGACATACATATTTTAACATTAAATATTTTTACAAGATTATTAAATATCTAAAAGGTTATTTATATATATAATTTATTATATATATATATATATTATATAATATAGTATATATATTATATATAAGTTATATATTATATAATATAATATATATATATTATATATATATATAGTTAAATAATATATATAACACTATTCAACCTATCATGGAGCTTAATGAGGATTTCAAATTTAACATTCTAAGTCTTTAACAAATATGCCTATCATTTCGCTTGTTGTTCCTCATAATAGTTTTCTTACTCTCTTCAAACCATCCGATAGGCACATATTGTAAAAAGTTCTCTCTCAGATATTCATAGTATGTGTTACTGTCAGGATCAAGCAGCCCGTAAATCTTCCGCTCCATTGTTTCTAAATAGATAGATGAATTTCTGCACGTTCATATTTTAAGAAGTTTTCAATATTAGTTTCAGTATCATCAGTTAGATTTTTCTTAAATGCACAATATTCGTGGTATAACATAGAATGAGCTACAGTTACGTAATTACACAGTATTTCAGTCTTCTTCATCTGCATTAATACCCTCTTGCGTACCTCTGCCATATATTTCAACCGTTGTATACCTTTAATACTGATTCTATGAGTAGTGGGATCAAATGTACATGATTCATTACACGTCTTCCATACTAGAAGCTCCATACCTATCCTGTGTGTAATTACATACTTAGAAAAGGCGAGAGTAAGTTGTCTACCATCATGACCCTCTCTTAGGCTAATAACAATCTTCGGTGAGTCTAAAAAGTCGGTAGACTTAGAGTACTTCTTGAGCCATTCTTCAACATGGTGACATATAGAGAGTAGTTCATCCGCGCTCATAAAAATACGTTTGTTACTAGAGCATATAGGTTGATTAATACACGTAAAAAATTCAAACCCATTAGGTTTTCTTTTATATAAGAATGAAACACCGTAGTCAGGGATCTTGACTGTCCATTGTACAATATCTTCTATAGAGGTATATCTGTTAAGATGGGTCATGATATACACACTGTAATACACTTGATGAAAATAAAACACTTTCAAGACTGAGCACAGAACTTGTTCAACGTTTAGCTGTTAAAGCAACTATGGTATTAAAATGAGTTTAGACCTATAAGTAAAATAAAATCCCTGTTCAAATACAGCTTTAAAGAGGTATGATAATTTTCAACCAATCACATAAAACACAAGCATAGGAGATAAGGGATATTCAACCAATCACAGGATAGGTTAAAAGGAGAAAAGATATATTTCGGCCAATCACAGGAAAGGCGAGAATTTCCCTCCTTTTCATCTCAAAAGGTCTCCCTGAAACAACGTGTTTCAGATTAAAATATATTTATTTAGGTTTTGTTCTTACATGTTATCCTGTTTGGTATTGTTAAGATTCGTTTTTCAGCCTTACCCTTAAGCGTTTATAGATATTGCGTATATCGTTAGATTATCAGGAGTATATATATATATATATGTCCACCAAGAGGGATGCGGCGGGTCACTCGCGGACTAATTGTTATACACCCGAAAGCTGTGGAGACGTAAAGGCATGAAGACGCGGAAACGTGAAGCGCTAAGGTTCTAACGCTCGACATGGGCGTTGGATGTAGTCTCTCGGGGTTAGCGGCCGAGGTGTCTTGCTGTTTTAGGGAACATAAAATAAAAATAAATAAAATTAAAATAAATAAATAACTTTTAACAAAATATAAATATAAAGATAGAAATAAAAACTAAAAGAAAATAATAACAAAAAGAAATGTTTCTATTTAAACAGTATAAAAGAATAGATAATTGTATAAAACACAAATTATATAACAAAGCGACCAAATTGAAGACTTCATATTAATATACTTCAAATAAAATAAAATATATTTATTATTAAAAAAAATATATATACACACTTACTAAAATATATATATATATATATATATATATATATATATATATATATATATATATATATATATATATCATATATATAATATATATATAATATATATATATTATATATTCTGCTGTGTGTGTGCGTGTGTGTATGTTGTGTATGAATGCTTCGTAGTGCTTTGCTTACATGTTTAATACGCCATAGCAATTTACCCATTCATGTAAATTTGTTGGACCACATTCATACCATGTAGAACATAACACAGCATGTTCATCAGTAATTGATACCCTTTCTGTGCTTTATTCCCCTTCAAACTAATATTCTTTTTCACGTGCTTTTGAATGGCTTTGTTTCTCACGTCTTTGTATCCACCCTCTCAAGAGGATAACAGATGTTGAATCGCTTTCATACCTTTGTGTTAGAACAAAGCAACAGATGTTCATGTAATTGATACCCGTTCTTTGTTTATCCCCCTTTCAAATCTAATTATCTTTTTCACACGCCTTTTGGAATGGCTTGTTTCTCACGTTCTTTGTATCCATCCTCAGAGGATAACAGATGTTGTAACCAAACCCTTTGCTTCTTTTGTTAAGATTGAGCTAATGCTTCTATGGTGTCAGGTAGCAGAGATTTTACCAACCTATGCTTCCTTAGTTGTGAACATGCAAGCGATATGGTCGCATACGTTATTGGGAAATACAGTAACTGAATAATTAATAATAATAAAATAATAATAATAATAATAATAATTAATTAGTGCCCAATGTTAACGCGAGTAATGATAATAATAATAATTAATAATTATTATTGATCGCCCATTATTGTATTAGTTAAGAAAATGAGTTTGCTACTTTGACTTTCAGCGGTATGTTGAAACTTCAATTTTAGCCACATCCCAATCTAAGCATTTATGGCTGGTAGGTAAATTCGAGTGAATATCAATTTTTTCTTTTTTTATCTTCAAATAAGATTTCCTTTTTTAATAATTAATATTGATTATTTTTTTTGTTCATATGTTTGAAAAAGTGTGAATTAGTATAATTGCTCAATGTTAGCTACTATACTGCTATTAAGCTAAGGAAACTTTTATTCAATTATAACCGTTTTTTCGTGGAAGATATGTAAGTTAGTATGTTCTATATATTATAATATATTTATATTAATATATACTACTATATATATATATATATATATAATTATATATATATAGATAGGTATGATTAAATAAAAATATATATCACGTATTGGTTAGGAGGCGGCTGGTGCGGGTGCGATTTGATTAGCCAGATTTACGGTTTCTAGGTATGTAAAAACATAGTAAATTAATAAAAAAAAAAAAAAAAAAAAAAAAAGAAAAAAATGACTTGAATCAATAGATCAATAGATCATGGACAAGATGGCTAGGAGGGTTGGGGTGGGTCGTTTATTAACTGATTTAAACTGATTTACTCTTATAGGGTATGTAAAAAATTACAAAAAAAAAAAAAATTAAGCCTTTATAGACATAAAATGAAATAAATTTTAGTTAAACAAAATGTTTAAAGAAACAGAATAAGAAAAAAATAAAAGTTTTTAAACAAAAATATATAGATTATTTTACATAAATAAAAATAAATAAAACTAAATAAATTAAGTTACAAGAGTATAAATGTAAAATGCAAACTTATAAAATAAATTTAAATAAGGTAAAATAAAAAAATAAAAAAAGTTTTCTATGATTTAGCGTTATCTCGTTAATCTTGTATTACTCGCATATGGTTATTTATAATGTTTTGACTGAGAATTTTGCTAATGTCCACGTGTATTCATTAGTTCAAATTGATGTATATTTAGATATGCAAGCACTTTGTATGAAGTAGTTCAATTCTTAGTTCAAGATCGTAGGTACTTTGACAGTATTGCGCATTTTGTAAGGCGGATTTGTTAGATGAATACTGCTTTAGCTGTTGCTGGTATGTTGGAAAGTGGAATACATGAGTTTTGTATGTGGTTGTTAGCTACTTCACGCTTTTTGATAAGATCGAACGTTTGTGAATGTTAGCCGATACTATTCATACGTGAGGTATATGTAGGTTCTGTCGTTTGAACATTTATTTCTGAAGTTTCAGGTTATGTTATGTTAGCTTTATTAATGCTAAAAATTTTTTACGTAGCAATATCGTAAGCAGTCTGTAGCATAATTTATACAATGCGTTATGATAAATTTTGGTTAAATATTACATATGTTAATGTAAATTTAACATTGATATGTTTAGATGTGCCTTGACAAGTGTGAATAGGCTTACTTTTATGCTAGCTTAGTTACCTTTACTGTTCGTTAAGTGTTTTTTTGGAACTTTGTTTGATGATAGCTGTATTATTCCATGCCTTAAGGTATGCTAGAATGTTGTTGTACATTTATATCTTAGTTCAGCCGTGGATGTATGTTAGCTTAATTAATGGGAAAACTTTGCTACGTTAGCCCAAATATTCGTTGATCAGTTGCCCATATAAAGAACTTAGTATTTTTTTATGATATGTTTTCCTTCAAAATTGATCTCGAAATGACTTGAATCAAATAGATCAAAACTCATATTATCATGGAAGGGTAGGAGTCCGGTGGGGCGTGGGTGTTTGAACATCTACTGATTTACTGTTTTACAGCTTAAAGGTATGTAAAAACGCAAAATTTTTTAAGTTATAAACATAAATGAAATAAATTTTTAGTTAAAACAAATGTTCTTTAAATAGAATGAGCAAAATAAATAAGTTTTTTAAAATATATAGCATTTGTTTTAAATAAATAAAAATAAAAATTAAATAAAACTATAATAAAAAGTAAATAATTTTTTTTTTAACAAAAATATAATAAATATAAGCGAATTAATAGAAACTTAAAAGAAAATACATAACAAAACGTAATGTTTATATTTAAACATGTAGAAAAAATGTAAATGGTCATTCCACAGTTAGAAATTGTTTACACATTTGCTTGCACATCAAGAAATAGCTAGTCATGTGAATCAGTAAATGTTAGTACGATGATTGCCAGGCTAATGTATTAAGTAAAGTGTCTATAATTATTTGAGTGTGTTGTGTGTGTGTGTTGTGTGTGCTGTGGTGTGGTGTGTGTGTGTGTGTGTGCTGTGTGCTGTGTGTGTACTGTGCCTGTGTATAGTAAAGAATGAGCTTGCTATGGCGACTTCTGCTGCCGTAGCCCGTTGCAAATTCTAATTTTAGTTAACCTTGCTTAATGAATGCTGCTATGGCAGTTTAGGCTAGGATGAGAATATTTTTGTTTAGCTTTCCAATATCTACATGTTAATGCTAAAATTTAACATATAATATTTTTAGAGTATGTTTGAAAAATGTTGTATATTTACATTTAACTTGAACGTTTGATATATTTATCAACTACAACAACGTTTTCTTAGGCGTCATGTAAAGCATAGCATTTTAATAAAAATGATACTTGATTCAATAGACAATAGATCAGTAGGATCAATAGATCAAAGATCAATAGATCGACGATATGTGGTTAAGCGAGGGATAGAGTGGCGTGGTTTGCATTAACTGATTTACGATGTTACTGCTTAGCGGTATTGTAAAAATGCCCAAAAATTTTAAGTCATAACATAAAAAGAATAAATTTTTAGTAAAACAAATGTAAAGAAAAAAACAACAAATAAATTTTTATAGTATAAACATAATGTTTAAAGAAAACAAAACAAAATAAATAAAAGTTTTTGAGAAATGTTATACAATATGACTTCAATCAATAGATCAATAGATCATGGAAAGTGTCTGGAAGGCAGTTTGATTTACTATTTACCTGATTTACTGATTTTACTGATTTACTTAGATTTCTTCTGATTTACTGCTTTAGGGTGTTTAAAAATGCAAATTTTTTACGTTTATTAACATAAAATGAAAGAAAATTCTTAGTAAAAACAAAATGTTTTAAGAAAATAAAACAAAATAATAAATTTTTATAGTAAAAAATTGAAAAAGGAAAAACAAAACAAAATAAATAAAAGCTTTTTTAAGTTGTTATGTTATACAAAATATGACTTGAACAATAGATCAACTAGATCAATTTAGTCAATAGGAACAATAGATCGATGTAGTATCAATAGATCATGGCAGCGATAAATAATGATTATGCTAGAGATATGTTTTGAAACGGAGTGTGAATAACTGTTACGCTATTGTATGCATATGTTAGTTACGTTACAGTTGTTAAGTATTGAACCTTTGTTAATGATTGGACGCCTTATTCGTGGCATAGATGTGTTAGGATTTGAGTGTACATTAGTATTCGTAGTTCAATGATTCCTATGTTTGCCCTTTATTAATATTGAAAACTTTGTACGTGGCCATCATATTTCAAGCATCAGTAAGATACTTACACTAAGGGTTTTGATAAATTTTTGTAAATGTTACTATGTTAATTGTAAAAACATCCATGATATGTTAGACAAAGTGTAAGTAGTTTACGTCTTCGCCTCAATGTTAGTTACTTTACTTTGTAAGCTATTGGAAGTTTGTTAATGCTGTAACTGTTTATCTGTTTAAGATCTGTTAGCCGTTTATAATTGTATTGTTATATTCGTAGTCACGTGATGCATGTTTGCTTTATTGCATGTGAAACTTTGTTACGTTAGCATATTATTCGTTGATTAGTATGCCATCCTAGTTCAGTTTATGATAAAATTTGTTAATTCTACATAGATAATGTAAAAATATCAGTGACATGTTAGAAAAAGTGTTACGTCATTCCCGTTCTTCACTCAAGTTCTGCACTTCTTACCTTGGATTTAAATGGGATCTTGTTAATGTTAGCAATTATTCATTGTCGTGATAATATAGACCAAGCGTTATGATAAAATTGTTAAAATACTTAGTTATGCTATAAATATCCTGGATTTGGATAGGGATGGGGGAGGGGTGGGTGGTTTGATTTACTGCATTACTGGCTTTAGGATTGGTAAACCCCAAAATACGTCGAAGTTCTAAATTTGAAAGCGTAAAAATTTAAGTAAAAATCTAATTGTTTTAATTCATATAAAACAAATACATTTATAAAACTTTTGTCTTCTGGTTATAGCAAAAATATGACATATATTAACATTATCGTAGATGACGGAGGCGCGCGAGAGGGAGGAGGCTGGCAGGATCTGGCGTGAGGCTAAGGAGGCTAAGATGGCTCCAGAGCTCCAGAGGCCTCTGGAGCGCGTATTTCATTTATATAAAAACGTAAATTTTTTTAAGGTATAACTTAAAAAAAAAAAAAAAAAGTTAAATTTTTTTAAATTTTTTTAAAATTTTAAAATTTTTTAAATTTTTAAATTTTTTTTATTTTACATCTTTTAAAAATTTTTTAATTTTTTAAATTATTTTAAATTTTAAATTTTTTTTTTTTTTTTTTTTTTTTTTTTTTTTTTTTTTTTTTTTCTGATCGTAGGGTACATCATAAGAAAGATGTATACCAAGCTTCGTCGTTTCTATGCCAGTATTTCAGGTTTGTGGGGACAGCATCCCCCCCATGAGGTGCTCACTACAATTTAACACTTGCGTTTTCAGCAATGCATACCTTATATCATAGGTGCTATTACGGTTTTCATCGTTCACTATGTCAATATTAAAAATTTTTAAGGGCGCTAGCATACCCCCTGCCGGGTGGCTCACTTACAATTTAACACAGCGATTGCGCAATGAACCTTATTATAGATAGGTGTATTACCGAGTTTCAGCCTTCTACGCGTCAATATTCAGTTTTTAAGGGGCTAGCATGTCCCCCCCTGGGTGCTCAACATAATGTAACTCTTTAGGTTTCAGCAATAATACATTTATATGATAGGCAGTGTATGCCTAGCTTTCAGCCTCTACGTCCAATATTCAATGTTTGACGGGAGCCAGCATCCCCCCCATGGGTGTTCACTAACATTTTAACACTGGCAACAGTAATGCCTTCACCCAAAATCGATCGCTGAAGCTATAGATCATGGAAGGATGGGTGGGGAGGGCGCGGGCGTGTGAAGGGCGGCTGCTGCCGTGATACTATATATATATCTATATATATATATAGCTATATACCTATATATATATCATATTATATATATATTATTATATATATATTATTAATACATATATATATATATATATATATATATATATATATATATATAATATATATATATATTATATATATATATATATATATATATAAAAGAAAATAAATAATAATAATAATAATAATAATAATAATAATAATAATAATTAATAATAATAATAATAATAATAATAATAATAATAATAATAATAATAATAATAATAATAATAATAATAATAATAATAATAATAATAATAATAATAATATTATTATTATTATTTGTATTGAGAAAGTCTTCTCCCTAAAACGTTAATTATTTTTTAGACTTTAAAAGGTAATAAATTTTTAAAACCTGCCAATTAAAAGTAATTGGTTTGAAAACAAAATGTATTAGTTACTAACTGAAAAAGATTTGCTCTGTGCGTCATAAATTTACACTTGACACCTAAAAGTCATAAATTTTTAAACCTGTCAAGTTGAAGTGAGGGTACAATACAAAGTAATTAAATCTCCCCTTCTTACAAAAAGTCATAAATTATTCTTTTTAGACTTAAAAGGTTATTAAAATTTTTTCTCTCTCATGGATTCCCAGGCCATTGTTATTTTACGTCGTAAATTTACAGTTGACACCTAAAAGTAATTATTTTAAACAAATTGTAATAGTTTCTCTCCCCTCCTTAAAAAAGATAATTAATCTTTTTAGACTTAAAAGGTAATTAAAATCCTTTCTTTCTCTGGCTCAATCCCCTTCTCTTATACCCCCACCCTCCTTCTCTTCCCCTCCATTTTCCCCTCATTTTATTTAGTCGAATGCCAGCGATGTGAACAGCGAGGATTGCTGCCCTGCTGCCCTGCTCTGACGGAGCGACGTCGCGCGCTGAAAAAAATTTAAAATTTTGCCATAGTATGCGCGCGCACGCGTGTATCTTTCCTTACTTGTACATACGTATACGCGTTATTATATATAAATATATATATATATATATATTATATTACTATATATAATATATATAATATATTATAGTATATTATATAATATATATATATATATTATATATATATATATATATATATTATATTATATACACGGGGGGTGCGGGGCGGGGGTGCGGGGTGTGTGCGTTGTGCGTATGCGTGTATTCTCTCTTGCATGAACGGATTCTCTAAGCATGTACATATTCTCTAAGCATGTACATATTCTCAAAAAATGCCTACATATATATATATATATAAATATTATAAAAATATATATAATATATATTTATATATATTTATACATAATTATAATATATATATATATAATAATATATTATATATATATATATATATTATTTTCCAGTTCCAGGATCCAGTTCCTGGATCCTGGAACAACATACCATTCCAGAAAATACTGAATTACTTAAATTTTCAATCAGTACTTTCCAGTTCCAGCGTCCTAGGAAACTGCACGAAACCCACTTTCCAAAATCCACCCATGGAATCCTTCCAGGATTCCAGGATTTCCAGATTTCCAGTCCCGGTCAATATAGCTCTTTAACTACTTACTTGTTACATAGTTTCGGTTCCACCCGCACGTATTTTTCATACCTTAATATACCTTATTTACGAATTTATATACTTTGATTTGAAAGTTTAAGAAAATTTCGCTTTCGCAAGAAATTAAAAGAGTAGAAAGTTTGAATAATCATGACAAAATGAAAGCAAAAAATAATGATGCACTCATTCCAATTTGCTTTAAAGAAAGCTCGTAAACCGATTTTGTTTGTAACAAAGGATTCTTTTTGCTTTCAATTTTTATCTAAAGGTTATTTAAAAACAAACACAAAAGAAAGATTGTTTTTATCTTTTCAAATTTTTATTTCCACAATTTTGTTCCATTGTTAAAAATAATAAACATATTCTGCTTGTTAGTTTCATAGCTTAAATTCTCTCTCTCTCTCTCTCTCTCTCTCTCTCTCTCTCTCTCTCTCTCTCTCTCTCTCTCTCTCTCTCTCTCTCTCTCTCTCTCTCTCTCTCTCTCTCTCTCTCTCTCTCTATATATATATATATAATATATATATATATATTACTATTATATTATATAATATATAATATATAATTTATATATATATATACTCTATATTATATATATATATAGTACGTATATATATATATATATAGTGATATATTTTTATAGTATACACTATATATATATATATATAATATTATATATATATATATATATATAATATAGTATATATATTATATATATATACTTATATATATTATATATATATATATTATATAATATGATATATATATATATATACTATATATATATATATACTCTTCTGCGTTTGACGGGGAGAAAGAATTTCCACCCAAGAGTATATCCGTTCTGCTTGCCTTAACAGGCAAATAAGAGACAATGAAATGGGTTGGGTCCCGATTACACACTTATTTTTATACCCTAAGAATGCTCATGCATGCTCAGCGATTTCTGACGCATGCTGCCTATTGTTTTCTGGGGGGAAAAAAGTGTATTCTGAGCTGATCGATGATGATGATGATGGACGACGCAAGCGACGCACGACGACGACGACGACGGATGATGATGATGATTATGATTATATATATTATCTAATATATAATATATCATATATATATATATATATATATATTATATATATTTATATAGTATATATATAATATATTATATATATTATAATATATATATCTATATATAATATATATATAATATACTATTATTATTATTATATTATATATATATATATATATATAAATATATATAATTATATATATATATATATATATATTATATACATCATATATATACTAATATATATATAATTTATAAATATACTATAAAAGATATAATAATTAATAATATATATATTATATTATATATATATATATATTATATATATATATAATCCCTATATATATATATTACTTATAGTATATATCATAACCTATATAAATATATACCATCTAATATTATAATATGATAGTATATATATAATACTATACTTTAACTATATACTATATATATATATATATAATTATATATATATATAACTATATATAACTATATAGTATATATATATATATATACTGCTATAATACTATATATATAATATAATATATATACTATATATACTATATATATATATATATATATATAATATAAAGTATATATATATATATACTATATAATATATATCTTTTCACCTTCGAGCATTAATCAGCAAACATAGCACTCAATATTTCTTTGTTCTTGTGCTCCATCTCAAGAAATGTCTTAATAGAGACACTCACGATGTTCGTTGTTGGGGTCACCACTATGTTGCCATAAGAAAGGGTAATTTCTGTAATAGCGCTTTCAGTTACACATTTCACACCAGCTTTTCATACTCTTGCATCAGATCTTCTAAAAGGTATGGTACTCAAATGTTGATTTTTTTCTTCATGGAGAAATCTTCTTTTATTCGGGGACATCATAAGTAGTGTGATTAAAAGGTTTACAGAGTCCTTTTCCATGCAACCACCTATTGAGATTGAATGAACGTGTAGTGCAACAAACGTGTGGTGCCTTTTTTATGCTGGTCCTCCAGCTTATACAAGAAAAACAAAATATGTTTTATTTTACAGTTGAAATAAACAAAAGAATACTCGAAGCAAATGTCACTTCTCCTCAAATATAGAAGTTGTTAGCCAAGTTATTTACACTATTCCGGGACTTTTTTTTTTATAAATATACTACACAATTTATGCTAATTGGATGACAGTTGAAACCATCACTAAACACTTCTTATGGAAGAACTTGGGGACTCATAGTTTACATGATCACTTTTGTTTATGACTTAATAAGAACTAAAAACCGATATCGTGCAAAAAATTTCCGAATCCCGTGAAGAACATATTTTCAGCAACAACACCCAATATCATGCTCACATGTTTTGAGAAATGAAGCTAACATTTGCAGTATTGGCAACTATTATAGGTGGGGACCCAAAATTTATTAGCAAAAAAACTACAATTCGAATAACATCTGAAATATCATATGTCATTATCAAAATCAGTGTCCCCGAATTAGTAAAATTTGACAAGTTCCGTTTCCATAACATTTTGAGTGTTTAACAGTGATAATCAGATGGCGATAGTAAACAAAATAATATAAGCAGAATGAGACAAGAACCTAATTTGTCAAGCTCTTGGATCTAATCCCTTGTGTTCTTGTTACTTGCGGAGCACCTTTATCTTCTTGGACCAAAGTTTTCTTTCTGTTCACGAGAGTGGATTACCTTCTCTTTCATCCTAGTAGCCACATCAAAATAGTGCAGCTATAGACGACAGCTTACGTAATTTATTGATTTAGAGTTTCAGACCCTCGAAATACTTTCAAATGCATACCATCATATTGTGTTCAAATCAGCAGGTGGTTTTGGTTTAACCATTTAAAGTTTGTTTTCAAACTTCCAAACATTTTAAAATACAACTTTACCAATATAAAAAAGTAACACAGAAATCTTATTTGAAAGCAATTCGTTTTATATTATTGTTATTGTTAATTATTCTTTTTATTAATATTAATATTATTATTAATCAAATGAGAAAACTTTAGATAAATTGGTGAACATTTTGTGTGCTTCCTTAAAAACAATTGCTGATAATAATCTTTCTTTACTTGAATTTGTTCATTACAAGATCAGAAAGAGATCTTGTAGTAGGTGCTGCCAAAGGGGTAAAAATTAATTTTCCACAGAAATTGTCAATGGAAGAATCGGAGTATTCAGAACAGAGTAACAATTTTTAATATTTATCAAAAGATATGTAGTTTTTTTAGTTTTAATATATATATATATATATATATATATATATAATATATATAAATATATACTAGTATATAACTAATATATTATATTATATATAATATAATAATATATATATATATATACTATATATAATCTAATATATATATATATATATATATGTGTGTGTGTGTGTGTGGTGGTGTGTGTGTGCTTCACGTTTAGCTCCAGTACGGGATAGGGCGCAGCTTTTCCGCTCGCCTAAAGAACGGATATCCCTCTCAGTTATGGGTTCGGAATCCGTTCGAGCCTACATGAACGCACATAAAAAATTTTCCGTCAGTAGCGAGATTTTCGATAACTATTACGTATTGCAGTTTACGCAGTGGTGTATTACACTAATCTCAATACACACACATCACGACAAACATAGCGAACACATACAACAGAACAATCTGTTCACATACAAATCACTATTCACTATAGCTTCTCGCCATTGGGAAAGGCTGCAGATTAAACATTACGAAACCAACGCCCGCGCGCTACAAGCACTTCCGACTGCGTTGTCGCTGAAGCAGGGTGTTACTCTACGGGCTTACATAATTATCCTTGGCACTTTACCACTTTGGTCAGAAACCATAAAAAACACTTTCTCCTGACAATCAAACTCGCGATTGAAGATTACTTTCGATCTCGGAATTGAGGTTATGTGGTGAGGATTAGCAAAGGATATATATATATATATATATATATATATATATATATATTATCAACTATATATAATATATATATATATACATATATATATATATATATCATATATATATATATATATATATTATATAATATATATATATATATATATATATTTTAATATAATTATATCATCGATATAAAAAATTTAAATAAGTTCATTTTCTTTTTATCTTTTTGCTTTATTTAAGTTTTTTAATTTATTTCCAGTAAATTAATTTCAATTTATAAATTTAAATTAATAATACGCGAATTTGGTCAAAGAAGGATTAAATTATACCGAACTGAATTTGATATAACTATTTCATTATATATATTATACTAATATATAATATAATATATATATTATATATATAATATATTAACTATATATATATATATATAATTATATAGTATATATATATATATATATATATATATATATATATATATATATATAGTATATATATATATACTTATATATATATATAGAAATATATATATATACCTATCTATATATATTATAATATTATATATATATATATATATATATATTATATATTATAAGATTAAGGTCAAACGGCAATGAAATACGGCCTAATAGTTTAATAGTTTTTAAATGGTGATCCCCTAATGTGATTTTCAAAATTGTTGTTGTTGTTGTTTTTAGTTGTTGTTGTTGTTGTTGAGATTATTGAGTAGGAGGGCCCGATTTTTTTAAGAGTATTAGCCGGCGCCAAAATCGAGTCTTATTGTAAAAAGTTGTAGAAACAAACCTTAATAAATTTGTAATTACGAATAAATCTTTTTATTTCACGCTTAAATTAACATAAAATCAAATAAGAAAAAATCATAATTTATAAAATAACATCAAAATTGCGATCGGGAAACTATAAATACATTGAATTAATTTCGTTTTTATTGGGCAGAACTAGGCCGATTCCATTACTATAATATATATATATAGTATATATATATATATATATATATATAGTATATATATATAAATATATATATATATATTACTATAAGTATATATATATACTATATATATATATATTATTATATATAGGGGTCAGGGGGTTCATACCCCGAAATTATTTAAGCGATCAAAATTTTTGATTCTTTAAGTCTCTTAATTTTAATTTTTAAAAATAATAATAATAATAATAATAATATAATAATAATAATAATAATAATAATAAATAATAATAATTAAAATAATAATAATAATAATAATATAATATAATAATAGTTAATTAAAGTAAATTAAGAGTATTTATTAATGGAAAATTGAGGGACATGTTTGTGATCCGTAACGATTTCTTATGTCACGTGACTGTTCCTCATATATGTGCGTAGAAATGATTTAGAGCAGGCACTTAAATGTAAGGGTTCAAGTTTGCAGATGATACCAAATTGGGTACCTCAGTAATGAAAAAATGATGGATGTATAATGATTTAAATGATCTTGATAAACTTCTAAGGGCGATACATGATAAATGAATTTTAATAGTAAAAAAGGGTGTAAAGGTTCTTCACTTAGTTACTCATATAAAGATTTAACTATGCATGTGAATGGAGATTGACTTGAGCTTTTGTGAAAAAAAAAGATTTAGATCTCATTATAAGTAGCAATTTGAAATTATAACTTATCAGTGTAGTATTTGCGAAACAAGCAGAATAAAGGCTTAATATTAATTCTAGGTCCAATATATATAGCAATGTTGTTTACAAGAGTAAGGAAGTTATAAGTAAGCTGTATGATAGCTATGTCAGGCCAGTTTTAGAATATTGCCTTCACAAATTTGGGCCCCTTATTTAAGAAATGACATAGAATATGCTGAAGAGAGTACCAACTAGAGCAGCAAGCGATGATTTTCTGGATTTTTGAGGTAAGGGCTATGCATGAGAGGCTGAAGGAGGTAGGAATGTTTTCTGTAGAAAGGCGATTTCTTAGAGAGGACATGATACAAGTCTACAAAATACTTACATATATTTGATAATACTAGATCCAATAAATTCTTTATAGTGCGTACCACGGACGGACACAATAGAAAATTATAAGAAGACCTGCTAATCTTGATGTAAGAAACATTATCATTCAATCTTAGGCTTGTTAATTTTTGGAATGGTTTGCCGCAAGGGGTATTTCAGTGTGACTTACTTGGAACATTTGAGAAAGGATTGGATAGTTATATGGATGGTTAGGTCTTTATATAGTACATTTTGACTAAACCAAATTGGTGGGTTTTTAGCTAGTTATTAATAAACTTATTAAAGCTTTTAGTGTGGTTAGCATGTACCTAGAGTATCTGCTATATTGGCCTTTGTTTAGGATATTGACAAGCCTTAGGGTGCGGTATAGATTATGCAGTGCATGCAGCATGTGTTTGAAAAATTTTAGTTGACTGCGACAGGCACCTCGATCAGCCGATTGCGGCCTTCTTGGTGTCCCTTTATTTCCTAATCTCTAGCTGAGGGAATACTATGAACGCTGAATAAATAGACTTTTAATTGTTCAACGACATGCTGGTGCAGAATCAATGAAGAAATGTCTAAGAGGTGTTTAAACTTTTGAAATTATCCAGCAGTGTTAAATGCTCAGTGTTGTTCACATCCATTTGAAGTACAGCTTATATGAAGTTTTATAACACAGCAAATGCAACTAGGTACTATATTAAATTGCCATGGCAGACTACTATTTTAATAGAAAAAAAAAGTAGGAAAGATTTTCCCAGAAACAAAATAGACAAAACTCAATTAATGGGCGAAACAAGGTTAGATGAAAGTTTCGATCGACTATTACGACCTAGGGAAATTTTTAAAGCATTTGATGTATCTATAATTTAGAGAAACTCGAATGGATCTAGATGTTAAAACGCCTTCAAAAAAACTCAGATCTTTTGAGGTCTGTGCAATAAAAAGCAAACTTGTTATAAGTTCATTTACGATTTCAACTTTATTAACATACACTCTTCCATTATGTACTACATTTGCAGTCTCCATAATTAGTGACAGCAACTGCTCTTAATCATATTGAAAACGTGATGTTTGTTTTGGAAGATTTTCATGCTAACATCAATGAAACATTTTCAAACATTTTGAAAGTTGCAACAGAACTTCTGCTTCTGTTAATGAAGAAATGAAAATATCTCATGTGAGAATTAATGTAAAATGAAAATATATTTGCCTATTACAATTCATTTCTTGATGATATTTTATATCAGTTACTTGCAATTCTTTATAAATTCACTCATTCCATCGATATCTATTAAAAAATTTTACGAATTTTACAAATAAATTTGAACTGTACAGTCACATTTGGATTATTAAGGATTTTAGCATTTACCTTACTCAAAGCGTGCACTCCAAAAAAAATATTTCCTTACTCTGAAAAGGGTCAAAACATACTTTTCAATTCTACGGGAGAAGAGAGCCAATCAGAACTGATTTTAATGGGTATTCATCAGAGCTACACAATATAAATGGAGGAATTTATCAATCATTTTGTTGATCAGAGATAAAGTTGAAGAATTTTTTATATAACAAATCGATATCTTTTATGTATTTTGAAATTGCTATCAATGTTAGATTATTTTGTTTATTTTTATTTGAAGTAATATTATATACAATATCGACTCAACCCAACCTCTATATATTATAATATATATATAGTAGTACTATATATATATATACTTATACTAATATAATATATATATATAATACTATATATACTATATATATATATATCATTATTTATAATATAATATATATATATACTATAGTATATATATATATATATTAATATATATATATATATATATATATAAATACTATATATAATCATATATATATATATAATAAATATATATATATATATATTATATATTTGTATATTATTTTTAATTTATTTATATATATAAATATATATATATATATATATATATATATATATATATATATATATATATATATATATCATATATAATATAATATTACTATAAATATATATATATAAAATTACTTAGTACTATATATATCCGATTAACAACGTAATTATGTTGTTAAACCTCTGTAAATTCTATTTCTATTTAAGTTTTATATTATTATTATTATTATTATTATTATTATTATTATTATTATTATTATTATTATTATTATTATTATTATTATTATTATTATTATTATTATACGATACTACTTATTCAATATAATTATTATACTCGTGTTTCAAAAGTATTTATGACTTTACTCCGATTAATATTATTATTTATTATTATTATTATTATTATTATTATTATTATTATATATTATTATTATTATTATTATTATTATTAATAATAATATTTGTTCATACTTAACAGAAATAATATTAGTAGGTATAGTTGCACAGCTGCAGGGACCATAAGCATAATCATGTACATGGTCCTTGCTGCTTCAGCTATATACCTTTAATATTACTTCTGTTAAATATGGACCCATTTATCTAATAATAATAATAATAATAATAATATATAATAATAATAATTAATAATAATAACTAGAATTAATAATAATAATAATAATCAATAATTAATAATAATATAATAATAATCAATAATAATAATAATGAATAATAATAATAATACATAATAAATAATAATAACTAATAACTAATAATAATAATACTAATAATAATAATAATAATAATTCAAAATTAATGATTAATAATAATTAATAATAATAATAATAATAATAATAATAATAATAATAATAATAATAATAATAATAATAATAACGAAAAAAATAAAGAAATAGTTCCTAAAATGTTCTTTTTTCTTTTTCCAGGTAATTCCTGTCAAGCTTAGTTCAAGAAAATTAACGAAAATGCTTTTCAAAAAGGTAATTTAATTACATTTCTTAAACAGATTATTTAAAGTAAATAATTAGCAGTTATTGAGGGTGCGCGTGCTTAAATTTAAATTTAATTCGTATTCTTATATATATATATATATTACAATTATATTATATATATACTTATATAAACAATATATATATATATATATATTATACTATATATATATATATATATAATATATTATATATTTATATATATATATATAATATATTATATATATATAGTATATATAGATGTAAATATTGCCATCAATAATTGCAATTATATAAGATGTTAAGAAAGAACATATAATAGGAAGGTAAAGAATTAACTGCCTCTCTGGGATTGAACCACCGCCATGGTGCGACTGAGGACAATATACCTGGTGCGTTTACGATCGAGCCATCCTCCAACCCAAAAAAGTTGGATTCAAGAACAATTTTAATAAAGCAACGAGCCCTCCCATCAAGGCGACATCACCAGGTGTCCAGCTTGTCCTATCCCTCGTTCTTTTATATGTAGATGTTAAATATATGCATAATAATCCAAATTATATAGATGTTAAAGAAAGAATAAACTTATAATAGGAAGGTAAAGATTAAAACTGCCTTCTCTTTGGCCGCAGCTCGCGTTGCTTTATAACTTGATTCTTGAATCAACTTTTTTGGGCATTGGAGGCATGGCTCGATCGTAACGCACCGGGTATATAGTCCTCAGACGCCAACATGGCGGTTGGTCATCTCGGAGAAGCGCAGTTATTCTTTCACCTTTCCTGATCTATTAGTATAATATTATATAACTATACTACTATATATATATAACTATTTTAACTATATTAATATATATATATATATCATATATAACAAATATATATATATAATACTACTAAATATATATATATGTATATATATATATATATATATATTAGGGTTGGCCAACGCACCAGGTGCGGTGCGGTGTGCGTGGTGCGCACATTGTGGTGCGGTGCGGTGCTGCGGTGCGGTGCGGTGCGACTACACAAATCCATTGATACCGCTGCGGTTGCTATTTTTTTAAAATATAGAGGGAGGTGTGCATGCGGCTGCGCCGGTACGGACATGCTTGGTGCGTGCGTGCGGAGCGCGAAGTGCATTAAAGCAGGTGCGTTGCAGTACGGTAAAAATGACTTTGCTGTGCGTGGGTGCAGTGCGCGTTGCGGCTGCGTTGATCATGATAGAAGATCTGTGCGGCTGCCGGTGCCCAAAATTCCTGTGCTGGCCAACCATATAAAGTAAATATATATATATAGTATATATATATATATAGTATATATATAATATATATATATATATATATATTATATATATATATATATAATATATATATCATATATATATATACAGTATATATATACAGTATATAATTAATATTATCAATGTTTGTAGAGAAAACAACATTAAATTGCCCATTGTTTACTCTACTACAACGTCCAGTAACGTGGTAGAGGAGAAAAAATTACAAAATTGCAGTTTTTACAAAATAATAATAATAATAATAATTAATAATAATAATAATAATAAAATTAAATAATAATAATAATAATAATAATAATTAATAATAATAAAATAATAATAATAATAATAATAATAATAATAATAATATTCAATATTTGCCTTATGAATAAATCATTATATAAAATGGCAGTATGTACAGAGTATTCAAAATTTTTGAGTTTAATCTTAAAAATAAACTTTATTCGCAGCTAGCGATGAACTTACCAAGGGAGTGTTTTTGTTAGCCAAATATTTTTTATTACGCTCAATGGAGTAATAAAGTTAAACAGATTTGGAGTAATGAATAATAATGAACATATTTTTGATCATTAATCCACAAATCTCAATCTGTCCTCAGCGCACTAATGAGAACGCACACTACCTTTTTTTCAGTTAATCGCGTAAACTTCAAGATAGTATATAATTATAATACTATTTAAAAAATTCTGAAAATATGTAAATGGCTAAGGGAAGATGACATTGTGGTGCCGAGGCGGACCTGGATCAACTCGATCGGGACCGGCTCTATATATGTCGTGTTGACTCTGTAGTGACGGGATTTTTAACCTCCAAGCTACACAACTCTAAATCTCCGGTAACGAAAAATTTCATCAGGTTAAAGCCCTCATGCCCAATCTATGGCGGATAGTATCGAATGATAAGACAAATTCTTATCGCTGCACAAACAGCTCTGTCTAACTCAAGTATATATATATAATATATATATATATATATATATATATACTATAATATATATAGTATATATATAATATATATATATATATATATATACCATAGTATAGTGTGAAAAGTAATATGATATACTACTATAATATATATATATACTATATATATATAGATAATAAATATATATTATATAATATATAATATATATATAATATATATGAATAGGGTGAAGATAATAGTATATATATATACGATATTACTATATTATAAAATACTTATTATTTATATATATATCATATATATATACATAATATACATAGTAATATAAAGTATAGTACTATATAGTATTAATAGAGTAGGTGATGATGAAAAGTGAGGCTCAGGTATAGTATATAAGAGTCGGCCATGCCAGTTATCTCCGAAAACTACCGAAACCCTAGGAAAGAGCCGAAGAGATGTAGGATCGAGCGAATATAAGGAGATAGGTAATATGAAGGTGATAGTATTATTAACGGACTGGGCGGAGGATTAAAGTTCAGAAGTGGTAAGTATCTGGATCCGCTGGTGTTTAGCGAAATTCCAAAGAATATGGAAATTGAATGAAGCCGAATGAAGAAGGTATTGAGGTGCAGACTTTTTTTTTAGTGTGATTAGTAAGTACGAAGTATATATGTAAACGATAGTGTCTGTGTGAATGCTCCCTAGCATAGATGAGCCTGCTGCAAAATAGTGAAAACGTTCAGTGCAGTCAGAGGTGCATGGAGGAAGCGGCGCTACGACTGTCCATAGGTTTGAAAGATAATTAAGCTGAGCCGAATTGTCGGTATTGTTGACTAAAGCGGAAAGACGGTGTTGTAAATAGTATGTAGTAGGACCAAGTACCATACCAGAGGGCGCTCAAAATTCATAGGGGGCTAGTGACGGGCGCAATACTCATCAGTGATAGGACACGGGGGGTAGTGAAGGGCAGTAACGCGTGTAGAAGGCGGATAATAGAGCGTAGGCGGTGAAATAGTAAAGGGTATAGGTCGAATATGAGCCGTGCCTCATAGAGAATATAAGGGTACTACCCAAACCCAGACCGTACCATCAGGCCGGTATATAAGTAGTATGTACTATAAGTATATATATATATTCCTCCTGAGAACGGCGCTTAGCCAGTGAGGTTTCGCCCGGTTGGTGCAGAGTCTGTGGCTACAATCCATGACGCTAGAGTAGTTGATATATAGGCCTATACTAGTAGGGGTAGTCCAAGTCGTGTACCATAGAAGAAGGGGTAGTAGTAATAAGGGTATATATAGTAAGTGATAATGATATGCTATGTAGTGCCGGCTACATTCCCTGAGTGGTGATGAGTAAGTAGCTATAGCTGAGGCAGCTATAAGTATACGTCGACAGATAGATCATATACTTTACGCGTACGGCAGGCCAGGTAAGCGGCTGACTATCAGGCTACATAGTCATAAATAATACTCTAGGGATGCTAACGAAGATAAATAGGTATTAGGCATATAATAGGTAGGAATGTATATATCCATGAACCTATAGCCTAGAGATAAGACAGGATTGAATTAATAACTACGATTAATAGAATAGGTAGAGTAACGAACATATAATAATAAAATAATAAAAAAATAATATATATATTAAATATAGTAAATGAAGTATATATACTAGGTAAGGCCCCTAGGATAAATTATAATTATGAATAATAACCATATAAAAATAATCATGAAAAATAATAAAGTAAAACCATTTTTTCAGATATACATATATATAGAATATTAATAATATAAATATACAATAATTATATACTTTACCGACTTGAAAACTCAACCGGTAACATTTACTTATTGACAAATTAACGTCGCTGTTTTGTTGAATTGCTTGGAATATCAGTACAAGTATTCAAAGTTAAAAATGTATTATAGCATTCTTTTCTCGCAAGAAATGGAGCATATTACCTTAAATTAAAAAAAAAACGTTATATTCTGGAGAACATGATATTCGATATCTGGATTAGTCAATAGTACTTGCCTGTAACTAATAGTTATAACAACTTTGCAAGAAATTTTTAAAGAAACTTATCAAATATGAAACTGATCGGCCTAAAAATATATTAGTATTATTATATTATAATAGTAATAGTAAATTTAATAACAACTTGCAAGAAATTTTTAAAGAAACTATCCAAATATGAAACTGATGGCTAAAAATAATAATTATTATTATTATATTATAATATTATTATGAATCCGCAAAATGGTGGTAATTAATTATTAATTTTCACCATTTTACGGATGATAAGGTTTAATTAAGTAAGGAAGCAAAAAACGGTTTAACAAAGATTAATTAAATTCACGTAAAAAGTATGAAAGAAAATATATAAAGGCAGAAGAAAGACATATTTTATTTTAAATTTATTAAATGCAGTTTTTTCATTTGAATTATTAAAACTTAACTAAAGATCTCTCCTTCACATTAATATAAAGTATGAATACATGAATATATACAATATATAGTATATATATACTCATATATATATATATATATATATATATATATATATATATATATATATAATATAAGATTATATATATTATACTATGTATACATAAATATATATAAAGTATATATATACTATATATATTTATATATACTACTGCCTCAATTTAGTTTGAATTGCTCATTTTCCAATTATTTACTATGCCTGCTTTAATGAATTTATTTGGTCTTAATGAACTGATTTTGGTTGCATTTACTCTGGCCTCACTCTTAATCAAAAAGGAAATAAGGCTCTCTATTATATATGTATATATATATATACTATAATATATATATATATTATATTACTACTATTATATATACATATATATATATATATATATATATATATATATATATATATATATAGTATATATATAAATTAATACTATACTATATATATATATATATATTATATATACAATATATACTATATAATATATATAACTATATATACTATATCATATATATATATATAATAATATATACTATATATATATATATATATATATTATTATATTATATATATTATACTAGAATAATATTACCATCATATATACTATCTATATAATATATTATTATATATATATTTAAATATTAAACAATATCATCTATGTATTAATATATATATATATATAATATTATATATATATATATGCTGCTGTGTGCTGTTGCTGTGTGGTGAAGTAGGTGTGTTAAGTGAACTGTGTCTGACAGCTGAGCTTTGCCATGCTTCTTACTATTCTGCCGCTTAAACACTGATAACGACTTCGTCTGCACCGAAACGTGCTCTTGTTGAGCCCTATTAATTAAGACTAGGTGGTCATGCTACCGGAACTGAAATTTTCCAGCTTCCGGCGCGCGAACCGGAATTAGCGCATCACAAAAAAATTCCGCAGCGAATTCCGCCGGAATTCGGCACGGAACCGGAATTATCTAGGTGAAACAGACCGCAAACGACAGAGACTCAAACCCAGATAATTCTTAAAAAAAAAAAGAACTATAAAAACTCTATATATATATTATATAATTATATTTATCTATATATATATATTATATATATATAATATATATATATATATATATATACATTATATATATATTAAATATATATAGTATATATATAAATACTATATATATATATATATATATATATATTATATATAAATATATATATATATCATATATATCAATTATATATATATATATTCCATAACATATTTTTGATAAAGATTTTATTCATTAATTGATTACAGATTTCTCATAATATAACCTCACAAAATTGTTTTTAAATGCAACCTCTCTTTTTACGTTTTCTTTATTATTAGTAATTTCACAAGATTTGATTACGTTTAAAATATGCCACAAAAAAATAAAACTAGGTAGTTCCAAAAACATTTAATACAAACGCCACTTCATAAACATATGGAATCATCACCGCAGGAGAATACTGGAAGTTAAAACAATTTGGATAGTCAAAGGGAAAATCCTGTATTTCCTTATATCAACACTTGGACACCCCAAATAGCGAAAGATCGAAGCGGTGAAACAAAGTCTTGAGGAAAATTTCTTTCCCCCAAATCTGCCATTATCAATGACCGCAAATTCAACAGCAATTTCTTTCAGAAATATAAATTTTATTGCAAATGCAAAGTAACCAGCATTCACAATCACTGAAGAGGAGGGATTCATAGAACTTATATGCCCATCTTCAACCAAAATATTTTATTTCTAGTAGAAAATATTTTTTTGCTACAGAGATGATTTACCACTTCATGCCAGTAATCGCGGTATCAGCAGGTATTCAGCAAGTTATCTAAGGCCAATCAAGATAATCATTATCACTACCGATATATGGATAGCCCTAAATAATTCAAACGAGTTCATTCTATTTCCTTTAAACTACTACTGGCCTTCAACCCCCTACGCAGCCAGTTTGAAAAATTGGACTATGTTTTCCATTGGCAATATATATATAATATATATATACTAATTATATATATACTATATATACATATATATATATATATATATATATATATAATATATCATTATATATATTATATATATATATATATACTTCATATATATATAATACTACTAATATATATATACTATATATATTATATATAATATATATATATATACGGGTATATATATATAAGTATATATATATATATAGTATTATACTATTATATATTATATATATATATAATATAATATATATATATATATATATATATTATATTATATATAATACTATATATATATATTATATATATATATATATTATATATATATATATCCTATATATATATATATAATTATATTAACTATATATATATATATATATTATATATTATCACTTATATAATATATATTATTATAATTTATATATAATATATAATATTATATATATATATATCAGAGCGTGGGCACCCCGCCTCAGTTTAGGGCGTAGTCCGCTAGCGCACCTCGGCACCTCGTGAAAACGTAGTCCGCTAGCGCTCCTCCGCACTTATTCAGCCACTCAAACCTCCGCATATCGCCAAGTCCGCACGTCGCCCACGTCCATCCTAATAATGTGTGACTTCACAAAGATTTTAATATTAAATACTACTAAATCGTATATATCCTTACAAAAAAATTATTTATAATATTATATAGAAAAATTGAAATGAATATTTACACAATCTCAAGATTTTCCACTTCCTCCTCAATGTCGTCTTCCACAGCGACAGAGAGGCCATGTTACCTTCAAAAAGATTAGCCGTGCCTCAAAATTTAAAAGCATTAGGGCCCTGACCTCTTTGCCCTCAAAATATCCCCCACCAATACTAAATATTCGCCCTACAGCCGCAGAGAACTAGGGAGAGCTGTATTATATTTTATGAACAAGTTCAACAAATTCTGCCTATACTGAAAGGAAAGATGTCCTTGGGTGAGAAGCTGCTGTTTAGTCTAGTTTCACTTCCAGCAGTCCATTGCTAATTTAAGCTCCTCACCTAAATCACTTCTGTCCCTTCTTGAAATATTGTTGACCACCCTGTTCCACCATATCCACCATAAGAAGATTCTATTTTCGTCAAGACTTTATTAGAATCCAGCAAAGCCGAGACTCCTGCAGAGTCGCCATGCATAATGCCCTACCGTGTGATCAGCTGCGGTAGCCTATATAAAATACCATACATCATATATTTTTTTTTTTTTTTTTTTACAGTTGTCACACCACTCACGGGGCAGAGCCCTATTCAAGGAGGGCGTGTTACACGCCTCAGATCAACA
>JABUQX010120250.1:0-20583 GCA_015478945.1 Trachelipus rathkii | reverse complement strand
TGCGACACCTGACGCAAATGTACTCAATTACTTCTCTTTCAGGGCGACCTAACTGAGAACCTACGTGAGGGAACTGCTCAATTTGAACTGTGAACATTCGGTTGACGCGAGTTATTTCTTTCCTTGTGTATATTTATAAATAATATTATATAACTGGCACTTTCACTAGATTCTATTTATATTTATTTTACCGAGCTCACCTAATATACATAGTACTGTATGATTACTACATTACTCCTAGGTTTATTATATATAATATATATATATATACTAATATACTAGCATGCCTACTCTTACGTATATTATATATACACTTATTCTTTCTTATATATTTAAAAGGTAAATGTGATGCAACTTCTTCCTACTTTACGGAGGGAAATACTATTAAAAAGTAATCAAGTTTCAGCGGTGATTGGCTGTTGATATTCTTATTTATTGTTTAGTGACTGCTCTGTGAATGTAGTTATATTTTTATTTGGAATACCTTGGCTTAATTATTCGCCAAATTTTTTATAATTGGAAAAAGGAAAAATTTTTGCTTTTAATATTTATCTATTAACCATGACAGCAATTCATTTGGAGATCTATTATATTGTGTTTACATGTTGCTTCACTGGAGCTGCTCTGAGTCTCTGTACATGGCGAACGAAACCTCTATAAACACATTTAAACAAGAAAATTTAGAAGGATAAGTGCCTCCTTTTCCCCTTTAACCCCAATCGGAAAGAAACAGTTTTTTCAATCTGATAAGAACTGATTAAAGAAATAGTAGGTAGCTTATTGTATTATTTATTATCGGGGATTAATTATTATTATTATAGACTTATTAGTATTATTAATTATTATTATTATTCATTATTATTATTATAATTATATTATTATTATTAATGATAATAAATTATTATTATTATTATTATTATTATTATTATTACTTCATTTCATTCATATACTCTCATTATCTAGTAAGTGTGTAGTAGTAGTATGTGCAGGTGGGGGTATATTTTCGAGCGTGCGGCGTGTCCTTGATCTCTCACCTTGGATCGCAGCGAATGAGACATATAGCTAATCAGGGGTGGTATATTTTCTTTACGTGCCAGGCTATCCGCTTCATGTGGTTGTTTTTTTGATTTTGTTATTTTTTTTTTTTTTTTTTATTTTGGTTTTCTTTGTTTATATGGTAATAGACGCTTGTTTGGAACGATTGGCGTCCAAGTCTCATTTTTTTTGTTTATAGTAAAGCGTTTTTGGTTAATCAGTCGTCGGGATGAATCGCAAAATTCTACGTCGTCGTTCGTCGCGTTTTAATATTACGGTCGCACAGTCGATCGTCGTTGTCTTGCAGTTTCAAGTAGTCGCAGTCATCGCATTGTTCGCCCGAGTTTTTAACAAACTTCCCGCCAGTCGCCTCAGCTGGCCCGAATCGCCCGTCGCATTTTTACTACAGCATACTAATATGATTTATATATATTACCTATAAAGGTTATATATGTATTATTATTGGGTACAATATATACTTGTATATTATATTATATTATGATTTATTTTTATATTGTTATATATAATATTATATATATATATATATATATATATATCCTACACACACACACCACACCCGCACCCACGTGGTCGCTACTCACGAATTTTCGACCATGCCCCATTCCATTGTGCTTAAACTTCCTATAACTCGACAATCTCAAGCCTTGCGACCGTCCATTTACTATAAGTTCCGACGTATTCGCATCTGCTGCCAGTTTGTGTTGTTGTGTTGCTGGTTCTCATAATCAGAGTAATAGACTCGAGTCTCTCGCTCACACTGAAAGTGGAGTAACTGCGAATACCGTCAGCTGCCGACTCGGCGCTAATATTATAGAGCTCTTTTAGTGCCTAGCGCGTACCGTCCAGTTCTGTACGTTCAATATTGCTTAATTATAGATATAAGTTTGCGAGGATTTTATATAAGTCAGTGTCCGCGTTTGCCGCAGTTTATAGTTATATTGGTTGTCTGATAAGTTGTATATTTTGAGTTGCAATAGATAATTTCAGTAGTTCAGTTGATATCCATCTATGTGAATAGGTCATAGTATGATATACTAAGAGTAATTAAATGAATAATATATATAATTAATTTATATATATATAGGTTAATATATTGTATATTATTTTTGTTGATTTTTAGAGATTATCTATTTATTATTATATATCATTGGTTATCTATATTGTTGAGTTGACTGATGAGTGTATTTTATTGGTGTTTTGAGCTTTTACATTCATACGTTTAGTTTGTACTAGACTATTAGTGGTTACTATGGTCTTGTCCTTATCTGAGCTCATATCTGCCTCTTCTTATTTTTTATATACATTTACTATATTAATATTGGCTATTAGTAATTTTTATCGTTTATAGTTCTATTTACCTACTTATACTTATTGATGATGAGAGAAGACAAGTCGAGGAGTAGATGAGAGATAGAGTACCACGTGTTACCGTATTCGCAGAATTAGAGATCACGTGGGTGCAGTTGATTAGTGCCTTATATTATGTTATTATATATATAGGGTTATTGTGAGTACGTATAATACGGTGGTGTTATTGATTGTAGTGTTGGGTAGCATGAATCATCTTTTATTAGTGTAATAGTTATATATTTATACGGTGTATTGATGGTGCGCTTACCTTTATATGCTGTATATATATATCATAGTGAGCCGGTATTATTATATATACATAGATATATATATATATATATAATATAATATTTATAATAATATTATGCTTATGAGTTTCATGGTTCCTTATATAATCTTATGAGTTTCATGGTTTGTTATAAGTTTCATACACACTATGACACTTATAAGCACTTACACACACAGATTTACTTACACATGCACACAGATTTACACACACACACAAACAGATTTACTTACAACTCAAGCACAGATTTACTTACACATTTACTTACACACACAGATTTAACTTACACTCACACAGAATTTACTGTACTCTAACACAGTAACGACCAGATTCTACTTACACACAGCAGATTAACTTAACACTCACAAACAGATTTACTTACACTCACAAACAGATTTACTTACTCACACACAGATTTACTTACTCACACACAGATTTACATTACACTCACAACAGATTTACTTAAACATTTACTTACACACACACTCACACACACATGCACACACACATCACACACACATCACACACACACACACCACACACACACACACAATGATATTTCGGCCTTGACACCTTGCCATATACAATGGGTCAATTTTGACCCACGCTAACCTGATTGCTTTGATGGTTCCCAATCACCGTAAAGAGTATCTAGTGATGTTCTATTAGTGTTCTATGATTATTCTATGAGTATTAGATCGAGTGCCTGGTGAGTGCCAGCGTGAAGTGCCAAGTCCAAGTGCCACTGAGTGCATGAGTGCCAAGTGAGTGCCAAGTGAGTGCCACATAGTGCCACTTTTTGCCACATAGTGCCAACTGAGTTCCCCACTTTTTTCAAGGCCTTTTTCTAAGCCTCCCCGAGCCTAGAAAAGCCCCTAATATAGGTGTCCTTACCCCTATGTTAATAAGGTATGAGGATTCGAATGGGGTGTATATTACAAGCTGCTAGGATACTTCCTACTATGAGTCTAGTATTTTTCTAACACTTACACACATTCACTATGACAACTTATACACACTATGAAACTTATAAGACACTTACACTCCTCCATAGACACTTACACTAAACCATATACACTTACACGCACACCCGCACACACAGATTCACTTACACTTACACTCACACACTTTTTATATTTTTACTTAATACTTTTAATTTATAAATTTTTTAAAAATTGTATGTAAGAAGAAAAGCCTAAGTTGCTGATATAATAATCATTTTATTTTTACTAAAATTGTACGGAATTTTATTAAAAACATTAACTTTTACACACCTTAAAGCAGTAAAACCATTAAATCAATAGAGGTGTTATGAACCTAACACCTAGGGATTAGTATGCTTTTTTGTTTTACTGTTTTACTGCTTCTAACTCATGTTTTACTGCTTTAACTCACTACTTTACTGCTTTAAACTATTTGCTTTACTGTTTTTAACTCTCTGCTTTACTGCTTTAACTCATAAATTTATTAACATTTTACAAACCTCAAAGCAGTAAATCAGTAAATCAATAGAGGTGTTACCTAACACCTAAGGGATTAGTAAGCTTTTGTTTTACTGCTTTACTGCTTTAACTTTCTGCTTTACTGCTTTAACTTTCTGCTTTACTGCTTTTACTGCTTTAACTCATATATTTATTAACATTAATACCTTAAAGGCAGTAATCTCAGTAAATCATAGAGGTGTTACCCTAACACCTAAACGGATTAGTTATGCTTTTGTTTTTAACTTGCTTTACTGCTTTAACTTTCTGCTTTACTGCTTTAACTCACGTGCTTTACAGCTTTAACACTCATATACATTACATACCTTAAGCAGTAAATCAATATAATCATAGAGGTGTGTTACCTAACACCATAGGGGATTAGTATGCCCTTTTGTTTTACTGTCTTTTTACTGCTTTAACTTTCTGCTTTACTGCTTTAACTTTCTGCTTTACTGTTTTAACTTTCTGCTTTACTGCTTTAACTTTCTGTTTTACTGCTTTAACTCATATATTTATTAACATTATGTTTTTTATTTTGTTTTAATACTTTTAATTTATTTTAATTAATAATTTTATTTATTTTATTATTATTTTTATTATTATTTTTATTATTTTTATTATTTTATTTTTATTATTATACTTAGTGTTATTTACTTCATGCCTATTGTAATTATTATTTAGAACACACATACACAACACACACACACACACACAAACACACACACACACAACACAAAATTAACACAGATTCACTTATACTCTCACACAGAGATTTACTTACACACGCAGAATTTACCTACACTCACACACCCAGATTACTTACACACACACACACAGATTTACTTGCACACACACACACACACACACACACTCACTTACACATATAACGTATAATTTATTAAAACATTTTATGTTTTAATTAAACACGTACATTTATATTACTACATTCAAATATAACTAAAATTATTATCAAAGTTTCTTAAAACTTCTATATTAATTTATCAAAGGTTACCTATGAATGAATAAGTTATTATTTAACATCAGTTAATTTTTGTTTTTAAATTTAAATAACTATCAAGTTTAAAATAACTTTTACTATAAAATTTTTATGAAATTTTATTAAAAACATATATTTTACGTACCTTAAATCAATAAATCAGTAATTCAGTAAGGTCAGCCCCTAGCACCCCTCTACACCAAGCTATGCCACGTTTTGTTCTATTGACTTACTGCTTTACATCATCTTTACCATGTAATAAGTATAAAAAGAACAAAATAAGTTCCTCTCTGCTAACATAACATGTTTTTTATTAAAATCATTCTAAGTTCTTATTAAAAATAAACATTATTCCCTTACCATTTATATTATTCACTCGATGTTAACTAAAAAAATTTCAAAGTTTTTTAATAATTCGGATTTTCTCAATTATTATTATTTATTATCTATGTACATTGACAATCCATGCACTATGAAAACACAACAACCCGCACTCTTTACAGATACGAAACTGACCTCTCTCTGTAAAATGTGTTTAAATAGATAACCCTTTTTGTATCCCGGGGCGATTTAAGCCTATTCCAGGTCAAAATATAATTTCAAACTGACCTTTTTCTGTAAAATGTGGTGCAATACTACGTTAGGCCTAAATTAGGTCTTAACTTAGGAATAAGCCTTTTTGTTAGACGGGCTAAATTTAATCCTAATACCAAAGTCAAAAGTAATTCCGTATAGACAAAGAATCATTTGTTTATATATTTTTTATAAATATTTTTCCAACTGAAAACATGTTGGATCGGTAAGATCCTTTAAGCAGGTAAAAAAGAAATGTTTCCCTTACTTGTGATTGGTCGGGGTAATCCTTATCTCTATATGACCTCGTATGTGATTGTGGTCGAGAATTATTTTATCGTCCTTTTGGTTTTAAGGTATGTTCTTTAAACTTGAATTTGAGCAGGTGTGTTTTATTTTCTTTTTTTTTAGACCCCCCAAACTCATTTTAAAAATCATAGTCATTTTAGCTGTTAGCGGTGCACAAGTTATCTGATTTTGTATTAAAAGTGTTTTTATTTTACTAAGTGTATATCATATTTTTAATAAATACTTACATTGAGGAATAATTATTAATTTCCCTAGAATTGATAATAATTAATTCACTAGTTTATAAGCTAACCACCAGGGCTCAGCATGAGCCCCACCCGCAAAGGCAGCCAACCCCGCACCCGCAGGTGCGTCCCGCCGCGTCCCCGTCCGCCGCGTGCGCCCGCAGGCGCAATAATTTCCGCGTTCCGCCCGCCGCGTGCGCCCGCAGGCGCAATATTCCCGCGCGAAAGAAAATATATATAATATATATATATATATATATATTATATAATATTATATATATATATATATATATATATATATATATATATATATATATATATATATAATAATATAATTATATATATATATATATATTATATATATATATATATATATATATATATATAATTATATAATATATATATTTTGTGTGCGGGTGAGTGTAAGTGTCTATTGGTGAGTGTAAGTGTCTATGTGTATGTGCGTATGTGTGAATAAGAGATATAGTGTATGTGTTATAAGTGTAAAGTGTGTGTATAAGTGTAAGTGTAACTGCTTATAAGCTGAATCAATCAATATAGGTGGTATCAAAGATACGCCATCCAAGAATGAGTCATCAAGATGACCACTAAAGCAGAGGTACCAAAGCAAAGTTATTAAAGTTGAGGCATCAAAGCTGGGGCATCAAAAGCTGAGGTATCAAAGTGAGGCATCAAAGCTAGGGCATCAAAGTTGAGGCATCAAACTGAGACATCAAAGTTCGGGGCATTCAAATGCTGAGGCATCAAAGTGAGGGATGCAAAATATTCGAGTGGGTGGGTGCGTATAGTGTAAGTGTTATGTGCGTGTGTGTGTGTGTGGTGTGTGTGTGTGTGTGTGTGTGGTGTGTTGTGTGTGTGTGGTGTGTGTGTGTGTGTGTGGTGGGTGGGTGTGGTGTGAGTGGGTGCATGTGTGTTCTAAATAATAATAACCATAGGCATGAAGTAAATAACACAAATATATAATAATAAAATAAAAATAAAATGTTTTAAATAAATTATACGCTATATGTGTAAAAGTTGAAGTGTGCGTGTGAGTGTGGTGTTGGTGTGTGTGTGGTGGTGTGTTGTATTTGCGCGTGGTGTTGTGTATGTGTGTTTCTAAATAATAATAACAATAGGCATGAAGTAAATAACACTAAGTATAATATAATAAAAATAAATAATTTATATATTATACGTTATATGTGTAAGTGAGTGTGCGTGGTGTGTGTGTGTGTGTGTGTGTGTGTGTGGTGTGTGTGTGTGTGTGTGTGTATGTGGGCGTGTGTGTTATTGTGTGTTCTAAATAATTAAATTCGCGCGGGATCTTCGCCTGCGGGCGCACGCCGGCGGGCGGGAACGCGGAAATATTGCGCCTGCGGGGGCACGAGGCGGGCGGGGACGCGGCGGGACGCACACCTGCGGGTGCGGGTTGGCTGCCTTTGCGGTGGGGCTCATGCTGGGATGAGGTGTTCACACATTAGTGCTCGTTTATGAACTAGTGAATTAATTATTATCTTTTCTAGTGAAATTAATAATTATTTCCTCAATGTAAGTATTTATTATAAAAATGATATACACTTAGTAAAAATAAAACACTTTTAATACAAATCAGATAACTTGTGCACCGCTTAACAGCTAAAATGACTATGATTTTAAAATGAGTTTGGGTCTAAAAGATAATAAAACACACACCTGCTCAAATACAAGTTGAAAGAACAAAAAGTTAATTTTCAAAAGACGATAAAATAATTCTCGACCAATCAAATACAATTTTTTTTTTTTTCCCCAAAAAAATAAAAATTAAGAAAGAAAAAAAAAAAAAAATTTAAGGGGGGAAAAAAATTACCCGAAAATCACAAGTAAGAGAAAAACATTTTCCTTCTTACCTGCTTAAAGGAACTTACCGATCCAGCATTTTTCAGTTTGAAATATATTTATAAAATAATAAATAAAATGATGTATATATACCCGGGGAATTACTTTTGACCTGGTATTAGGATTAAAATTTAGCCCGTCTACAAAAAGGCTTATCCTAAATTTAGGCCTAAATTTAGGCCTAACGTAGTTATTGCACCACATTTTACAGAAAAAGGTCAGTTTGAAATAATTTTGACCTGGAATTAGCTTAACATCGCCCCGGGATAACAAAAAGATTATCCTACCAACACATTTTAACAGAGAGAGGTCGAGTTTTCGTATCTGTAAGGAGTGGGCGGGTGTTGTGTTTTCTCGTGATGAATTGTCATTGTACATAGATAATAATAATAATAAGAAGAAAAACCTGAATTATTTAAAAAAACTTTGAAATTTTTTTTAGTTAACAGCGAATAATATAAATAAATGTAAGTGAATAATTGTTATTTTTTAAATAAGAACTTAGAAGATTTTTAATAAAATACATGTTATGTTTACAGAGAAGAACTTATTTTGTTCTATTTATACGTTATTACATGGCTAAAGATGATGTAAAACAGTAAGTCAATGAACAAAACGTGGGATAGCTTGGTGTAGAGGGGTGCTAGGGCTGACCTTACTGGTTTACTGATTTACTGTTTTAAGGTACGGTAAAATATATGTTTTTTAATAAAATTTCAAAATATTGGTATAAGATAATTTAAATTTTATAGTTATACAATTTAAAAAAAAAAATTATTAAACAATAATATAATTCTTTGTTCAAAGGTAATGATTGATTTATTATAGTAAAAGTTTTAAGAAACTTTGAAAAATAATTTTTATTATTTTGAATGAGTAATAATATAAATGTACGTGTTTAATTAAACATAAAAAAATGTTTTAATAAAATTATACGTTATATGTGTAAGTGAGTGTGTGTGTGGTGTGTGTGTGTGTGCAAGTAAATCTGTGTGTGAATCGGTGTGTGTAAGTAAATCTGGGTGTGTGAGTGTAGGTAAATCTGCGTGTAAGTAAATCTGTGTGAGAGTGTAAGTAAATCTGTGTGTGACTGTGTGTGAGTGTAAATGTAAGTGTCTGTGGGTAAATGTGTGGTTCTAAATAATATTACAATAGGGATGAGTAAATAACACTAAGTATAATATAAAAATAAAATAATAAAAATAATAATAAAAATAATTAAAATAATAATAAAATAAATAAAAAAAATAATAAATAAATAAAAATTTTTAAAACAAAATAAAAAACATAATGTTAATAAATATATGAGTTAGAGCATAAAGCAGAAAGTTAAGCAGTAAAGCAGAAAGTTAAAACAGTAGAGCAGAAGTTAAAGCAGTAAAGGGGCAAGAAAGGTTAAAGCAGTAAAGCAGTAAACCAAAAGCATACTAATCCTAGGTGTTAGGTAACACCCCTATTTCTTTACTGATTTACTGCTTTAAGTATTAATGTATGTGAGTTAAAGCGTAAAGCAGTGAAGTTAAAGCAGTAAAGCAGAAAGTTAAAGCAGTAAAGCAGTAAAACAAAAGGCATACTAATCCCTTAGTTGTTGGGTAACACCTCTATTGATTACTGATTTACTGCTTTTAAGGTATGGTAATGTTAATAAATATATGAGTTAAAAGTCAGTAAAGCAGGAGTTAAAACCAGTAAAGCAAATAGTTAAGCAGTAAAACATGAGTTTAAAGCAGTAAAACAGTAAAACAAAAGCATACTAATCCCTTAGGTGTTAGGTAACACCTCTATTGATTTACTGATTTACTGCTTTAAGGTATGTAATGTTAATAAATATATGAGTTAAAGCAGTAAAGCAGAGAGTTAAAACAGTAAAGCAAATAGTTAAAGCAGTAAAGCAGTGAGTTAAAGCAGTAAAACAATGAGTAAAGGCAAGTAAAACAGTTAAAACAAAAGCATGACTAATCCCTTAGTGTTAGGTAAATACACACCTCTATTGGATTTACTTGATTTACTGCTTTAACGGTGTTAAAGTAATATGTTTTTAATACAAGTTAAGTACACATTGTCAGTAAAATAAATGATTATATATCAGGCACTTAGGCTTTTTCTTCTTACATACAAATTTTTTAAAAATTTTATAAATTAAAAAGTATTAAGTAAAAATATAAAAGTGTGTGAGTGTAAGTGTAAGTGTATCTGTGTGCGTGGGTGTGCGTGTAAGTGTATATGGGTTAGTGTAAGTGTCTATGGTTTAATGTAAGCGCTTATAAGTGTCATAGTGTGTATAAGTGTCATAGGGAATGTGTTATAAGTGTTAGAAAAAATACTAACTCATAGTAGGAAGTATCCTAGAGTTGTAATATACACCAATCGAAACATCATACCTTATAACATAGTGGGGTAAGACACCTATATTTATGGGCTATTCTAGGCTCGGGGAGGCTAAGAAAAGGCTTGAAAAAAGTGGGGCCACTCAGTTGGCACTATGTGGCACTAAGTTGGCACTATGTGGCACCGCCATTGGCAACGTCACTTGGGCACTCATTGGCACTCATTGGCACTCGCTTGGCACTCACCTGGCACTCATCCAGGCACTCATCTAATACTCATAGAATAATCATAGAACACTAATAGAACACATCCCTAGATACTTCTTACGGTGATTGGGAACCCACAAAGCCATCAAGTTAGCGTGGGTTCAAAATTGACCCATGGAATCTGCAAGGTCAAGGCCGAAATATCAAGTGTGTTGTGGTGTGTGTGTGTGTGGTGTGTGTGTGCTGGTGTGTGTGTGTGTTGTGTGTGTGTGTGTGTGTGTGTGTAAGTAAATGTTTAAGTAAATCTGTGGTGAGTGTATAGTTAAATCTGTGTGGTGAGTAAGTAATCTGTGTGTGGAGTAAGAAATTCTGTGTGAGTGTAAAGTAATCTGTGTGGAGTGTAAGTAAATCTGTGTGTTAGTGTAAGTGTATGTGTGTGTAAGAAAATCTGTGTGAGTGTAAGTAAATTCTGTGTGTGGTAAGTAAATGTGTAAGTAAATCTGTGTGAGTGTAAATAAATCTGTGTGTGTGTAAATAAATCTGTGTGTGTGTGTAAAGTAAATCTGTGTGTGTAAGTGCTTATAAGTGTCATAGTGTGTATGAAACTTATAACAAACCAATGAAACTCATAAGATTATATAAGGAACCATGAAACTCATAAGTATATAATATATAATATATTATATATATATAATATATATATTATATATTATATATATAAATATATATATATATATATATATATATAATATATATATATTATATATATATATAACTGACCACGTGATTCTATTGGATGGCCACCTGTCAAATTTTTTCGTATCAAACCTCTTCCCTCTCTCTCTCTCTCTCTCTCTCATTCATCTCGTCTCTCTCTCTCTCTCTCTCTCTCTCTCTCTCCTCTTCTTCTTCTATATAATATTATATTTATATAATATATATATATATTATATATATATATATATATATATATATATATATATATATATATATATATATATATATATATATATATATATATATATATATATATATATTATTATTTTATATATATATATATATATTTTATTTATTTTTATTATTATTATTATTTATTATTATTATTATTATTATTATTATTATTATTATTATTATTATTATTATTATAATAATTATTATAATTATTACTGGGAAACCGCGGACTTGCTTTTATAAACCTGGAAATTAAATTTATATTTTAACAATACGTACCGCTGGACGGGTGGACTAAAGGTCTTAAATTTGCCCTAGTGGTGGGTATTCGTATCCTTTCGGTGGCGAGAGGTCGAGTTCTATTTTGATTTATGACCGATGGAGAACTCGAATATATAAAGTCGGTGAGGCTTGAAGTGGTAAGGAAGTTTAAGCACAGATGGAAGGGATGGTGAAAATTCGTGAGTAGCGACCACGTGGTTGCGAGTGTGTGTGTGTGTGTGTGTGTATGATATATATATATATATATATATATATATATATATATATATATATATATATAATATATAATATATATATATATTATATATATATATATATATATATATATTATATATAAAATGCGACGGGCGATTGGCCAGTGGGCGACTGCGGAATTGTTAAAAAACGGCGACCAATGACGATTGGACTGCGACGATTAAAGCGACAACGGACGATGACTGCCGACATAAACGCACGAACGCGAACGATGAATTTGCGATTCATCCCGACGATGATTAACAAAACGCTTTATAAAACAAAATGGCGGACGCAAGTCAACAAGGTTATTACCATTAAAAAAAAAAAAAAAAAAAAAAAAAAAAAAAAAAAAAAAAAAAAAAAAAAAACCACATGAAGGTAGCTGAGTAAAAAATATCCACCTGATTAGCGATTGTGCTCATCGCTGGTCAGGTGGTCAGCACGAGCGAAATACCCCCCCTACTACTATTATTATTATTATTATTATTAATTATTATTATTATTATTATTATTATGTTACAGCATTACATAAATGATGATATACTAATTGATGAACTAGAAAGGTATCGCTGTGTTCATCTTCAGATATGGTGTTTTACTCAAGATCTTGGTCTTTACATTTCAAGCAAATACTTTGTTGTACTGACAACACTTTTCCTGATATCCTGTTTCAATACCTATAAGGTAAATAGCTCAAACAATTATTGAAGCATACTGAAATAAGATTTCCTTTTAATAGCTTGTAACAAACAAAGAAATTATTACTGTTTATTTAATTATTTTTGCATCAACTTGCTATTGTAGTGAGAATATAAATACTAAGCAATCTGAAACATCAGGGCATGCATGGTATCCTAGTTTCTGGAAAAAATAAAATAATAATAATAATAATAATAATAATAATAATAATAATAATAATAATAATAATAATAATAATAATAATAATAATAATAATAATAATAATAATAATAATAATAATATTAATAATAATATCACTATTTTGTAATAACATAAAAACTTATTAGAAAGTATTCATGGACTTAGTAATAATATCTGCAAATAATGCTATAGTTGAAGAATACTTTATAGACTGATTTCATTAAATATATATATAATATATATATATATATATATATATATATATATATATATATATATATATATATATATATCTAATATATATTATATATATATCATAGTTTATATATATAATATATATATTTTATATATATATATTATATTATATATATATATATTAGGGTGTTCGTTAATTATTGCGAAAAAATTCAGTAAGATTATTTCTTGCATAAATATACAGATAGAAATGTGTCAGATAACATTTCCACCGAAAAAGCTCGTTTCTAGATGCCAAGGGTGATGAAACCTATTTAAACATTAAGTTACAATAAACAGTAAACTAAATTTGGAAAGGTAATTAACAAATTCATTCAATTTATTTAATTATAAGAATACATACATTACTGCACAGAAGAAAATATACACGAAATAGTACGAAAGCAATGGGTGCACTAAAGGTTATATACAAATGTTGGAAAATGAGCCACCCCCCAGCGGCAATCCCAGGCCTCTATTCTGCGACGCATTGATTGGCGGACCTTTCAAATATATCCCGTGGTGTGCCGAATTGGTGTCACAGATGCGATTTGCCGAGCCCTTAATTCTTACCGGGATCTTTCCAACTGTTGCTCGTATAAACCAAATGTTTCCAGGTAATTCCCATAAGAGGAAATCCTAATGCATTTTAAGGTCTGGAGACCGCGGTGGGCCAAGGGTTCTGTACCTCTTCGACCTATCCAACGGCGTGGATATATACAGTGTTCAAATAGTTAAGAGCAACTAAAACTGAAATGAGCTGGAGCGCCTTCGTGCATGAAATACATTTTCGTCTTAATTGTAAATTGGGACGTACCTCCAGTAGTGTAGGCAAGTCATGTTCAAAGAAATTGGCGATAAACGTCTCAAGTAAGCCTCGCTGGTAAAAAGAATGGACCTATAATTCAAATGGTCGCCAACAATTCCGACCCATAAATTCAATGAAAACTGGTGTTGAAGGCGGCTTTCAACTATTGCATGTGGGTTCTCATCAGCCATATGTGATTGTTGTGGGAAGTTCGAATATGGCGTCTCTGGAAAGTTTGGCCTCATCAGTGAAACAAATTTCTGCTAATGGGTGAGGATTGTTCTGCAATTCTCTGTTGCATCCATCGAAGCAAGGCTATTTTCTTGCAGGAAAATCTGTTGGTACAAGTGCCTGTACTCGTTTGGATGTGATAAGGGTACAAAAGTTGATTTTTCAATACCCTGAAACTGTCGAATGACTTACAATGCAGTGTTGCAGCAATCTTTCTGGTACTTGTTGTAGGACTGTTCTCAAGTTCTTGGAGAACCTGTTCTTCAACATCTAGTGATCTGTAAGAGGTCCGCCCGTTTTCGCCTTAGTAAGTTTTTTAAAACTTCTGTTTCTCTAAGCGTTGATGGAGACGTGGCAAACATGTATCATGCGGGATGAACACGATTAGGGTACACTTTCCTTCATAGGAAGCTGGCTGCTAATGATACCGTTCGTACGACCGTAAACAAAATGCACATCGCACATTTCAATATTTGTGTAATTCATTTTGGAAATATGAGCAACACTTGAACAAAGAACTTGACGAAACACGGACTAGTATAGTAATACATGAAGCGAGATACGGAACTAGTAAATAACAGGTAGGGTAACACTTTCCTACGGTATTTTGTGCTTATTAATTAAAGGTTGAGATGTGGCACGGGACGGGCAATGGAATATATCAGATATGTCCCACATAAGTTTTATCACCTTGTATCTTGGAAACGAGGCGTTTTCGGTGAAATGTTTTTTGACACATATTATCTTATATTTAGTGCAAAGGGAATATCCTAACTAAATTTTTTTGCAATATAACGATACACCCTGATATATATATTTATACTATATATATATATTATAATATATATATATATATATATATATATATATATTATATATTATTTATATAATATATTATATTATAATATATATATATATATATATATATATATATATATATTATAAGGGTTGGTTGATAAACCAAGTAAATATAGTAAATGAAAATTATAATGCGGGAGAAATTTTCTTGTTTGGCTCTTCTTATATTACCATCCTTTGCTGCTGACATTCTTCGCAAGAAGGTTACGTTTGAAAACAATTTTTAATAAAAAAAAATCATGATATTAAATTGGAATATATGGGCATATTTCGGCGATATATTGTAAGTATATCCGCGAATAAGAAACAGCCCTTCTGAAAAGTTAAAATTTACCAACTTGAAAGAAGTCAGTTTTAGTATATTTAGATCATTGTTAGTATATCTTTGCTAAATATTAACTCTACCATTGTATATACTCTGGTAATACTATCAACAATAAATTTACCAAGTCTTGGTTACGCCGTGGAAAGTTTGAAAATTTATAATTATATATTATATATATATATATTATATATATATAATATTATGATATATATATTATATATATATATATATATATATATATGATATATATATACTATATATATATATATATATCCCAGCCCGAGTCTGAGTTTACCTATGCAGTTGGTGGGGTAGGCTCTCTGGATATGTTGGGGCGGGAATGATACTGTCCACTTCAGTGTCCTAGAGAGGAAAAACGGAATAATTTGTTTTTTTTTTATTTTTATTCCCTCTATTTTTACTTGATTATTTGTTAGAAGTTGCCCCTCCCCTTTTCCCATCACAGGCCCCATGGGCTATCCAGTGCCTCTTCCGGCATGGGTTTACAGTTCACCCCACACTTCCTCCCCGTGAATGAGAGTACAGTTGAAAAACCGGTCATTTACGCTCACCTCTGACCGGGCCGCCAATTGTAGGGAACCTGAGCCCTGGCTAACCACTGGGGAGGCTGTTCTACACTTTGTGTGTATAATCTCGGGCTTTGTGTGAAGACTATAGGTGCCGTGTGGTACGCGGGTGGGTCACCGATGTAGAGTTCTGGGAGGATCTTCCGAGGCCACATCCACAGCCCACCCTACGGGGTGGGGTCCGGGTGGTCGTGTGGGTCTCTGGACTGTGACCTGCTGTGGAGAGAAGGATTACCCTTCCTTATGAAATATACGCCTTTCCAGCCCATCCTGTTATTTACTTTTATGTCTCATTTGCTTTATTGCTATAGTGCTCATTCATGGAGACGAAGTCTGTGGTTAATTTTTTATATGGAAAAGTCTTTAAAAGAAAAAACGTATTTAAACCAAGGTGAGCCGAACATCAACAATAATTACCATCTGCTATGTTCCAGCCTGACCTACGCCGGTCCCTACTATTTCTGACCTTGTACTTATGAATTCACTTCCTATTCTCCTACACCTGAGGGTTACATTGCAAAATTATTCGACCACGCCAAACCCCCCGAAACGCCTCAGGTGCCCCAAGCGGCTCCGGGCAATCCCCGGCACAAAGGTCCCCCCGTAACAGTCGTTTCTCATTACGTTTTACTCCATTATTGCTGCACCCCCTCCAGGAATATCAGCAGGGACATGTCATTCCGATGTATTACCATTACTGCGATTCCACATACCTCCAAAGCTATTACTGAGCACAGAACCATTCTTCTCAGTAGGGCACTTGAAAAAGTCCTCAGGAGTTGAAGACCCTCCAGTCACATTGATGAGGACATGAGGTCCATTTTCGTAAAAGCTGCTAACCTGGAAATCAAAGTTTCCATTCTGTCAATCTACAACCGTCTTCTCGCAAATATTCCTCTATATTATCTACTCCCTGATGAATAAGAAAACACACTTAAAGGCACTATTTATCTGTTATGAACAGAAAGACCCGAAAGATTACAGCTGTACATTTTGAAAGGAACTCCAACAGAAAAGATTTTCGTTACAAACGTTTAGAATTCCCCCTCGCCGGAAAACTTCTGACAAACCAAATCCCCGTTTACTGCTGACTTTTATACGCCCTATATGCCACCATACAAAGGTCCATAAATTAAGGTTCACAATCACAGTGCTCCACGTCTTTATTCCCTCGACCCAGACGTTTTGCGTCAAATGTCAACGGTATCTGTGTCCATCCCAAAATACTGTAGGGGACAGGAAGACATATGACCAATCTGCGGAGAATTATTTATCACACTCCAGGTGAAATATCCTAACTGCTTAAAAACTTGAATATGAGATCCCACAGATGCTATCTTCTTTCAAATGGCACGGTCTTACCTGTTCTGAACAGGGAGCTTTAGAGCTATGTACATACATAAATTTGAGCAGGAGGGATGCTATACGCCAGCTCCAAGGAAAATTATCAGACAAATCAAAAATCAATCTTACGCCACCAATTCGCTACCCCCACGCCTCCACCTGTTAATCCGCCAACACAACTCATATCCTAACAGAAACTCCTTCTTAAATTCCATTGAACTTCAGGCATGTCTGCAACCTGTCCACTTGTAACTGCCCACACTATCAACTTTCTCCAAAAGAGTAGACAAAGCTAGCCATTGATTCAATTCTTTGTCCAAAAGCTATCAACAGCAATCCTGAGTAATAACTCTCAACAAACTAGCAATTTGAACTAAAGCTGGCTCATTCCAAATGCACAAAATCTTGGGAACATTTCCTGCCAAGACACCCACCTGTCGCCATACCACCAAATTTGGTTCACCAAACTTATCGCAGAGGACGGTCTCTTTTCCCTAATTACTCGCACTATCTTACTAACAATCCTGGAAAAAGAAGTTTTCAATCATACAGAAAAGGAATAGTCGCCAAGTGTAAGGATTATGCGTTAACAAACTATAGAGCAACCCGATTTTTAACAAAATCAAGTTAACCAGATGTTAAAAATGAACTCAGAAGAGACTCCCATAGTCTACTTTCTGAGACCAAAAGCAAAGGCTGCAATAGAATTGTACCCAAACAACCACAGTATTGAACAACACACCAACCCAACCATCTAATTAGTTCTACAAGATGGTTCTAGCTCTTCTGAAATCCTTCCTAATACTCTTCTCGCCGAGTTTCCTTTATAGCGGCTCTCTTAAGGGATTCATATCCTAGAAGATGAATTGGATAACAACTCCCAAATGGAGCTTGCATGCGATGACCCATTTCTCTTTCTAATGCTTCCTGCACTTCAGAGAAAGGTGAATGGAAAACTGTTTAACGTAAAACGTCGCCAACGCTCTAAGCGTTCTGGGACTGGTTGGAGGCCTGAAGATAGACCCAGAGGTCACCATTCTCCAATCAAACTGCCCCCCATTTCCCAAAATCACCCGCATGTTGAAGTACTGGAAAATTCTCCAGAATCAGAACTTGCCAATTCATCGAAATCCCATATTGGAAATCGATATCGTAACCCCAATACATTCCTCAAAAAGAAAATACCCTTCCGGTTAACACCTTCCTTTCCCCAGTATTTCCATGGAAAACAAATCTATGTCCCCTCCCACATTTTCTGAATCCTGCTTGCCGAAGCGGATACTGATTTTACCGCTCTCACTAATAAATATGAGCATTACGAATGCTCTTCTATTAACCACACCAAAGCCCACATAACAAGTTGCGATTTGGTTGAATTCAACTTCATTCTCGATTCATGGTGAAAGCTCTGTCACCAATACATCTCGAAAACTCCCCCCCCCCAAAAGAGTTCATACAACATGATAAATCTCTGGTGTACATGATACTCTTTCACCTCAGTTTTTTGTGGCCGCTCCTCAGCGGAGGACGCCACGCTTCTCCAACCTTTCCCTCTCAATCTGAAAACCCACCTCCAACATTTTACCCCCAGTCACATTAGAGACACATGTCGTCTAAATAACCACCAATCATGAATATTCATAAACCTCATCATAACACTATTCTTCAAATGGGGAATTGTTCGTCGGGCTATTACTCTAATTTCGAATAACTTGGTTCAACTAATAAAACATATGTAACACAACAGTGTTATGTTTGCAGGGAAACCGCTTCGACATACTGTCATTCGATGAACCTCTTTCAACCATCTGAATATAAATCGCCGTTAACTTCTATAGAAAGATGTGACAATGATAGGGGAGGGGCAGGAATACTCATTCATAAATCTGTCCCCTATTCCCCAGTCCCTCCCCAGACCAAACTTCATGCAGTAGCAGCACGAATTCACTTGCCCACCAACCTTACAGTGTGTTCAATCTACTTGGCTCCGAGTAGTGAATTTACTAAGGTCGACTTAGCTGATCTTTTTAAACAGCTCCCTACTCAGGTTGTTATACTAGGAGACTTCAACCTCCGTCACCCCTTATGGGGTGAATCTGTCACTTCGTCGCAAGTCAACGTCTTAAATAGATCTCCTACCCCCTTTTCCCATGGGATGCCTTAAAGAGGACTCCCTACTGATGAACGTTATAGATACACACACATCTTCGTATTGTATTGATATTTTCTTTTGCTCCCATTCCCTTATGGATCGTTTTACCTGGTCCCGCTTTCATAACACTAGCAAACAAACAAAAAATTATTGTATTTCGGGTGTGCTGATTTCAGAAATGACATTAGTTTTCCAAGATTGGCTCTAGTTCTTGAGATACAAGGTGTTCCAGATTCACTCTTATACAAATATTCTTTTTTAATGCAATATTTTTTTACAGTAATTTCGTTTTATTTCTTTTTAAGGGGCTTACCTTATATACATACTTTAATTTTTTCTCTATTTACAGAATACTATTGAGTCGCATTCACGAAAGGAGCCTGTTTGGAATAACCCCAATGTATATCTGCTACATCTGTGTGGTGTGAATATTGCCAGGAGCGAGAACCAAAGAAGAAATATTACTAACTTCGTGAAGCAAGCATATCTGGCATACTTTGGGAATGAACATCGTAGACCAAGATAAGTACTTGGGCTCCATATGGTCTGTAAACGTGTGTCGAAAATCTACGTCAGTTGAAACCCATGCTGAAAGTGTTTAAAATTTTGGCTGTGCCTATGGTATGGCGGGAGCCAAAGAATCACCACAGTGATCTGTTATTATTTGTTTGACGCTATTGTCGAAAGGTTTCAATCGTTAAAGAAACCGTTAAATGTTGAGTATCCGGCATTTGGGAGATCAGCAAGGCGACCTGTACCCCACTCCGACGATGTCCCCATCCCGGTGTTCACTACACCTCTTCAAGATCTAGATTGTCTGATGAAGAAGATTCCAGGATTGGTGTGCACACGTGCAGATAGTGGCTAGTGAATATGAAGAAAGTACTTCTACCAGCAAAGTTCTCAGGAACGAGATCAATGATTTATACGAGAGTTAAGTCTCTACCAAGCAGCATTCTGAGCTCTTTAGCAATCTAGGGACTAAGTTGAATCTTGTCCTCGTG
>JABUQX010120249.1:0-25428 GCA_015478945.1 Trachelipus rathkii | reverse complement strand
CTTCACCCAACACGTAAATTAATCTATACTTTTCACTTCGATACCCACTCTACCTACACCAACTCTAGTATACTTATGAATACTCTTTGGTTTAAAGAAAGTATTACTTACACACTAACCTCTCCTCACAGAAACAATCACCTTCCTACCATTCTCTTTTCCCGCCACCCAGCTAAACCCCCTGTTATACTTCTCCTTTTTTGTCACTATCTAACCATTCAGGTCCCCAAAACTATCAATCTAAACACCTAATCACCTTTTTTTTCCTAATCTTAAAAATCATTCAGATTATCTCAAAATCGGTAACTCTTCTCACGTTTCCCTGCAGATGGACCATCAGGTCACTAACCAACATATCTTGTATCTTTTCAACTTAAATTTAACCAATAGAATTTAGGACTCTCACAAATCAAAGTCTACCATAAGTTTGGTACACAGTCACCATCAAATGCAACGTCCTTCTCTTCCTCTCTTCATTCATTTCACACAGCACACACACATTTCACGCACACACCACCACTCAATTTCAACGTTTTCTTTCATCTTTGTTTCAGTCAAGGCGAGCAAATCAAATTTGCCTCTTTTAAATCTTTCACATCTTCTCCTCTTGCTTCTTCATTTATTCCTTACATTCCATGTACCCATTCGATTCACATTTTCGCCGAAAGATAGAGGCCGTTTAGGCGATCACGACCCCTCTCCGAGGCCTGCATTAGCATTTGGCAAGAGATAGATGGTGTAGGCAGCCAACCCAACTATCACCGTCCCTTAGTCGGTTTCTACGACACGCAGGACATACGATGTGGCAATTCTTTTCTCCACAACAACACAGGGAATATGAGTAGTTACGGATGTCATGTAAGGTGTTATCGTAGAAGAGGGGTGTGTACTTTAGTATGTGTATATGATATAAGGACAAAATGATGGTTGGTCGTATATGTTCATTAAAGGATAAGTGTGTGACGAATATGAACGCAAAAAAGAAAGACGCACCATTAGAGAAAATATCGATGATAATAAATTATATTTTAGATTGATTATAGTAATGTAATTAAATCTTAAAATTTCTGATAATACTAAATGAAATGAAAAATATTTTTTTTCTTCTAATAAATTAACAAAAAAAGCATTAAAAAAGTTTTGAACTCTTCAACTGTCATGTTACAAACGTAAATTATCCGATTTAAATTAAAGAGGTTATTAACTGAAGTAATTGAACTTAGAATAATAAATACAAAATATGGTCCCCCAATCATTGCCATTCCATGTCAAGCTCAGGCGTCTCTCATTTTAACAACTTATAAACACATAATTTTTTTATAATTAGAAAATTAATGATGTGTAAATGGAGATAAAATTATAATTAAGAACTGAAGTCGAGCCGGAGCGGAGATTTTACCAGTATTAGGTAAATTTTATTAACGAAATAATTTCTCTTTGACTCTCTCTCACATTGTTTTTCGCATTATCACTTTACTTAATCACTAATTTGTTCTGTAGTTTCATTAAGAAGATTGCGGCGCCATTTTTCGCTGCTTGTCACTATTATGATTTGTTCTCGTTATAGATATTTCATGCTTATTAAATAGTGTGGTTTTATTTTAATTTGGGATTTTCTAGGAAGACATTACTGTCGCATTATAATTGCTTATGTGTGCATGAAGGGTGTCTTATTCAAGTGTCCTTTGTAGTTACATTCTAACTGCCTCGGAATCATTTAACAATGGTTATTATTTTTTATGATTTACGCGCAAGTGTTTTAGATTTTTTTTAACATTAACATATTGGGAATCAGGAACGGATTTAAAATAACTTAAAATTTAATATCACGAGCATGTGTCTTTTTAAGCTTCCTTTCTGATTACATTCTATCTGCACTCAGAACACTTAACAATTCTTTAGTGATTTTCATGATTCGTAGAGTGGATTTTTAGATTGTTTTTTTAATGATTACATTCATAGCTGCAACTTAGTAACATTTAAATAATTTATATTTCGATGCACAAGAATGTGATTTTAAGGAATCTTTCCGATTACATTCATAGCTTCTGCCCTCAGCACATTTAAATAACTTTATTATTTCAGATGCAACAAGATATGTGCTTTAAATTTCTTTTTATGGTTACATTCATAGTCGCACTCAGAACATTTAACAGATATTATATTTTTCATGATTTAGCAAGTGGAGTTTTTAGATGTCTTTTTATAGATTACATTCGCATTAGCTGCATCAGAAACATTTAGATAACTTTAGATTTCGAGTGAGACAAGCATGGTGTGATTTTTAAAGTCCATTCTTCGCGATTACACTTCATAGTTGCACTCAGAAACATTTAAACAAATTTATTTTTCATGATTTAGCAAGTGGATTTTTTAGATTTCCTTTAGAACATTACATTCATTGCTGCACTCAGAACATTTAATAACTTGATATTATTTTTCGAGTGACAAGCAGTGTGTAATTTTAACTGTTCTTTCAGATTACATTCTAGTTTGCACTAGACTTTAAAAATTTATATTTTATGATTTAAACACGCAAATGAATTCTTTAATATCCTGTTCCGTTAATCGTGAGCTGCACTTCTGCTAACATGTTAAATAACTTTGATGTTTTTGAGTGAATTTAGCAGGGTGGTGCTTTTTAAGCTTCCTTTCTGATTGACATTCGTAGCTGCACTCAGAACATTTAAATAACTTTATATTTTGGGGTGGACAGCATGTGTTTTTCAAGCTTGTCTTTGCTATTTATGGAGTAACACTTATGAGCTGCAATGGGCATTTGGAACAAATTTGCATATCTGTGAAATTAGCAAAATATTTTTTAGGCTAGATTTAAATTTAGATTCATAATTGCAATGTGCGCATTTAAACTTTCTTTTGTCATGTATCTTAAATGACTTTTTCTGATTTACTTTTAAAACTAAATTACAAATTCTGCACGAGATTTTTTCAGAAGACTCTTTTTAATGGTTTGATCAAGCGTTTACGTTGGTAGGTTGTGGGGTATATCGTTGTTGTTGCTTTTTGGGTTGAAATACCGTTGTTGGGTCTGTCTTCTTGAAGCCTGGCTTTTCATTTTGGAACTGTTTTTTCTTCTTTTTCTTCTTATCTGGTCTTCTTCACTCAGCATCGCCAAGGAGGAAGTCTGCCAAAGTGAAATAAGGTTAAAATGATAACTGTATGAAGCATAAAAGTTTATATACATTACAGTTTGACCGGATCGCAACGGTTGCGGTGCGGTGGCGAAGGTGCGTCATTTGGTGCGGTGAGGTTTGCGTGCGCACACAAAGTGCAGTGTTACCCAGTGGCGGTGCGTGGTGTGGGACCGCATTGAAACAGGCGTCGGGCGGTGCATACAAAAAAATTTTGGTAGCGTGTTGTTGCGTTTATCGTGGGTGCGGTGCGCAGTGAATTCCGGTGGCTCGGCTAATACTAAGTTATACATTATGAAGTATGCGAGGATTAAATATAGCAAAATTTATATTTATAAAAATGTTTTCTTTGCAACAAAGGGGAATAAAACTTGAAATTCGGTGGTGATCAGTTAAATGCACCTTGGCTCCATTGATCAGCTGCGTTTTCATTAACAGCGCAACTTGGCTTCCCTTAGCCGTTTTCATTGACAGCTCACCTTTGCTTCGCTTGTCACCGTTTCATTAACAGCACACATTGCTTCACTGTCCAGCCCGTTGGCTTCCCTAGTCAGCCACCCTGGCTTCCTGTCTATCCCGGTTTCATTGCCAGCCACCTTGGCTTCCCTGTCCCGTTTCATTGACAGGCACCTTGGCTTCCCTGTAGGTTTCATTGAAGCCACCTTGGCTTCTTGTCGCAGCCGTTTCATTAGATCAGCCTACCTGTGGGCTTCATGTCAGCTCTTCATTTGGAAACAGCGCCACTCATTGTTCCCCTGTCAGCCACCTGGCTTCCTGTCATCCCGTTTCATTGTGCCAGCCACCTTCCTTTCCTGTCAGCCGTTTCATTGCAAGCCACCTTGCTTCCCTGTCAGCCGTTTCATTGAACAGCCCTTGGGCTTCCCTGTCAGCCGTTCATTGATCAGCCATCGGCTTCCTTCAGGTTTCATTAACAGCCACTTGGGCTTACTGTCAGCCGTTTCAATTGACAGCCACCTTGGCTTCCTTGTCAGCCACCTTGGCTTCCCTGTCTCGTTTCATTGCCAGCCACCTTGGCTTAACTGTCAGCCGTTTCATTGACAGCCCTTGGCTTTCCTGTCAGCCGTTTCATTGACAGCCACCTTGGCTTCCCTGTCGCCGTTATTCGACAGCCACTTGGCTTCTCCCTGATCAGCCGGTTTCAATGCCGAGCCAACCTGTGGGCTTCCTTGTAGCCGTTTCATTTTTTACAAGCCAACCTTGGCTTCCTGTCAGTCGTTTCATTGCCAGCCAACTTGGCTTCCCTGTCAGCCGTTTCATTGACAGCCCCCTTGGCTTCCCTGTCGACGTTTCATTGCCAGCCACCTTGGCTTCCTTGTCAGCCGTACATTGCAGCCTACCTTAGTTCCCTGTCAGCCCTTTTACCCTTGTCAGCCACCTTGGTTGGCTTCCCTGTTATCCGTTTCATGGCCAGCCACCTTGGCTTCCCTGTCAGCCGTTTCATTGCAAGCCAGCCTTAGCTTCCTGTAGCCGTTTACTTGTTAGCCCCTTGGCTTCCTGTCAGCCGTTTTCATGTGTCAGCCACTCGCTTCCCTGTCAGCCGTTTCATTGGCCAGCCACTCTGGTCTTCCTGTCAGCCGTTTCATTGCCAGCCACCTTGGCTCCCCTGTCAGCCGTTTTCATTGCCAGCTAATCCTTGGCTTCCTTGTACGTTAGCATGCAGCCACCTTAGCTTCCTGTCAGCCGTTTACTTGTTAGCCACCTTGGCTCTCCGTCAGCGTTTCATTGCCAGCACCTTGGTTTTCCCTGCGCCGTTATTGCCAGCCACTCTTGGCTTTCCCTTGTCAGCGTTAATTGCAGCCACCTTAGCTCCAGCTGTCTGCCCGTTTCATTGGCAGCCCCTTGCTGTCCTGTCAGCGTTTCATTTGAAGCCACCTTGGCTCTCTGTAGCCGTTTTCAATGCTAGTAACCTGGCTTCGCGCTGGGTCAGCGCTTTCACTCTCTGGCTTAATCTGTCAGCCGTGTTCGAGGTTGTCCGTGAAGCCGACTTGCTTTGCTTCCGTCCTGGTTGAGTGAGTTCAATTGAAGCAGCTCACTCTGGCTTCCCTGTTCTAGGTGCGTTTCATTTTGCATGCACCCTGGCTTCCTGTCAGCCGTTTCATTGACAGCCACCTTGGCTTCCGTCAGCCTGTTTTCATTGACAGGTCTCACTTTGTGCTTCCGCTGTGTCGCCGTTTGTCATATTGGTATCAGCCACCTTTGGGCTCCCTAGTCGAGTTCGCCGTATGTGCGTATTGACAGCCACCGTGTTGTGCTTTTCCCTAGTGTCCAGGCGTATGTGCGTCTTTGCAATCAACGGTTGTCAACCTTGGCTTCTTGTCAGCCGTTTTTCTTGACGAGCACATTTGGCTTCCCTGGTCAGTCGTTATTCATTGACAGCCACCGTTGGCTTTCCTGTCCAGCCGTTTTCGATTGACAAGGCGCACTGTTCTGTCTAGTCCGTTTAATTGAACGCCGACCTTGGCTACGCATGTCGTGCTGTTGTCATTGAGCAGCCGATCTTGTGGGCTTCTTGTCTGCCGTTTCATTGACAGCCACCCACCTCGGCTTCCCTGTCAGCCGTTTCATTGAAAGCCCTAGGATTCCTGTTCTTGCCGTTTCATTGACAGTTCTACCTGGGCTTCTTCTTCTGTCAGGCCGTTTTCATTGACAGCCCCTTTGGCCTCTTGTATTCAGTCGTCCAATTGACAGCTCACCTTGGCTCCCTGTAGCCGTTTACCATTGACGCACTTGGCTTCCTGTTCAGCCGTCTTCGAATTTGCCAGCCACCTCCACATGGGAGGGGATCCTGTATACAAAGTGAGCTGCTTTATTCTGGTGTGAAGTCGATGAAGGATCTGAAGTGCCTGTATGGCACTATAAGAGTCAGAGAAAATCACATATGATGAATCTACAGTGATAAAAAGAATCCTAGAGAATGCCATTAAAATGGCATCCAGCTCCGCCGTGAATGTTGAGGCAAAATGAGAGTGGGTGAGTTAGAGTTGCGATCCGGGAAAACAGCTCACAAGCGCCAACTTCGGTGACCATTTTAGAGCCGTCCGTGTAGACTGGGATAGAGTCGCAATGGATCCCCGAATATGACAAAAAGGAAGCCCTAAGCTCTGATGGGTAATGGTGAGATTTGGACAGCTAAGCATATCAAGGGTGTCGGATATAATAAGGTAGAATGGCTTATCTCCTGGGAATAAGACAGTATTCTCAGAAGAGGGATGTGCAGATGTGTCAAACAATTGTACACAATTTCAGCAAAAAAGCCAGTATTACAGGTGGTTTGGAATACCCTCCAATGGTGGAGTCAGAACCGAGGCGTTGGGAGTTTGATGTCTGAAGAAAACAGAACACATGTTACGCTTGGGCAAAACCATAATGGAGTGAAGTCGCTGGAGGGATCTGCGGTCTGCCCCCCCAGGACTTTGCGGAGATGTGACGGAGAAGGTCAAGAGCCTTGGAACATTGAGCCTTCAGGTGCACAATATGTGGAGCATAAGAAAGGTCTTCATCGAAGATGAGTCCAAGGAATTGGATCTCCATTTAGGGTGAGAGGTGCCTGAGGAAAGAGGCGGTTACCCCCACCCCCCCTTCTTCCGAAACAATACAGCCTTTGTTTTAGAAAGAGAACACCGAAATCCATGCGAATCGCCCAAGTCAGTGATTTTATTGATGACCAACTGGAGGCGACGCTCAAGGTGTGACACACGGGCTCCAGAAACAAAAGTAAAGTCATCGACATATAAAGAAAGGTGTGACACACGGGCTCCAGAAACAAAAGTAAAGTCATCGACATATAAAGAGCATTTGAGAGTCTCCAAAATGGAGTCGACGATATCATTGAAAGCGATGGCGAAAAGCAAGACGCTGACGCTGCATTGGGAACTCCCTCGCCCAACATGAAAGATCGAGATAACACAGAAGAGCAACAAGCTCTCATATAACGATTAATCAACAGTCGCAACTTACCTCGGAGCCCAAAGAATGTAACTTGAGGAGGATACCGAAGAAACCAGTTCTCCACGTGGTATCATACTTCTCTAGGTGAAAGAGTACCGCCAGCAGTATGTTATTAGCAGAGAAGGCCTAACGGATATCATGGTCAAGGCAAAGTAATGGATCTTCTGTTGAACGATGATGTCGGAAGCCAAATTGGAAGTCAGAAAAATCGTGCAATCCTCCAACACAAGAATAAGGTGAGCAGTCACCAGCATACAAGTATGGCAAGTGAGGGAAATAGCCCATTGGTTATCAGCTACGTGTAGATCTTTACCAGGTTTAAGAATAGGGATCACATAAGCTGTCGACCATATGGAGGGAAAAACATTTACCACCCAAAGTCTGTTAAACAAATCCAAGTGGAAGGCTGAGCCCATCGGAGAAAGGTGACGGAGCATCATGAATGAGATGCCATCTGAACCAAGGGCACCATCCCTACACTTCGACAGGGCAATCCGATACTCAAGCAGGGTAAAAAGATGGTTATAAGGCAAGTCTTCACCCCGTTTGGGGGAGAAATCAGGAGGTGGAGTAGAGTAACGGATTCTTTTTTTGAAAAGTTCACGTACTTTGCAAATTACAATAGAGAAGCTTGCAAAACTGTCAAACCAAGCAAGTCCTCGAAACAGGTGCTGGTTCCGAAAGAGTAACAGAATCCAGCCAAATCGAAGTGCAATGGAGGAGATCATGTGAGACAGAGTTCCGTAACACTCTCTTAACCACATCACATACCGAGGATAAATGTGTGCATTTAACTCTCGGACGCGTAGAATAAAAGTAGAGCATGGAGTGCGACGGTTAGATACAGCGAGATGTCGCAGCGTAGCCTTGTAAAAAAAAAATAATTAACTTATTTTCTAGATCGTTGGAGAACATTTGCAATTGGAGAAAAACTTTCGCTTTTCCAGATTTGCATAGACTGCTGACCAATGAAAAACAAAAGAAATAACCAATTAAATACTTGGAGATTGGTAGAGGCAGAAAGTTCTTTCAAGAATAATTTTAATCTATCACTTCCACATAGATGATCGAAAGGAGACCACCGAAAGCAATCAGACACTGAGCAAAGAGACACACCAATACAAGACAAAGTATTGGTATCCAGCCGTTTGTAAGTCAGAAGCCCTGTGTATATTATTCGTCATCCCCACAATGAATGACGAATATTGAAATCTCCGAAGAGGATCACTGGCGGGGGTAGTTGGTTAGACAGTTTATACCTGCCCTACAGTTGCAGATGGGAGCTAAATATAAGGAGCACAACTTAAGGACTCCAAGAGAGGACTAGGGTGGCCAATGCATGTAGGGGTGGGATCAGTTGAAGAGTGTGAGGGAATGAGTGATGGATGAGAATCCCAGAACCCCCTCTGTCATGAGCACCTCGTTTGAAGGATTTAAGTGGTTGTTGATATTCGGAAGGAGTTAAGAAATCACGTCCACAAAGTTGCAATTCTTGGAAGTGCGGTGGTGGAGGATCCGCAATATGATCCCGCGTAAGGAAACAGAGAGGACCCCATGTAAAGTAGCGTATTTCATCCACCCCCCCCCCCCCCCGCAGCCAGCTGCCAACGATGGTGGAACAGCAGGGAATTCGACGGCTTGGAAGAGGGGGAGAGTGCCGGGTCCACGTCTGCGGAGCTAAGAAATTCTGATGAAACACTCTCCGTCAAAGTGTCCCACTCAGGAAACTCAGAGGGACGTAAACATGTATCAACACCAGGGGATGGAGGTTTCGAAAGTTTCAAAAATGAGGGGCTATCTTTTGTGGAGCAGAGTTTGGGAGGAAGAACTGTCCGCTCTGGGGGCGGTGTGCGCAAAATGTCAGGGGAGGTTAGTTTTGGATGATCAAGATTAACCCCTTCCTCTCGGCACGACGAGAACGAACTGTCAACCAGCCAAAGGGTTATCCAGTGATTTCGAATCCTGTTGTGAAATGTGTGGGGTATATCATGAATAAACTGATCCTCAAGACGGGAAAACCATCCCATGTCGCCGCTGAAGAGTATCCATGGAGGAGAACGTGAAGCCAAACGATTCACTGATATGCTACCAATCTCACCTGGGGAGTTGACCTGTAACTGCAAGCAACAGATTCGGAAGCTTGGGACGAGGCAGAAAGACACCCTCCACATGACTAGCCTGCGAATCGACAGGGCGCTTCAACCGGGCACCTCAATCAACTCCCTGACACGACGTGCCTAAAGAACAAAAAATTCACTGGCTAATGCAAGGAATAACTCCTTAGCCACCCAATATGTGTTGAACACTAATGGGTGAAGGTACCGAATCCAAGATGTCACCTTCAGAAGGCAATCCTCTACGAGCCATGACTTCGATCCTCATGAAACGACAATATTATTCTCCAATAACGTAGAGGAGTACTCCCACAATGTCAGTGTGGGAAGATGGGATTTAACTACACCCATAGTCAGAGCAAAGGAAACACTTATGGAGACATGGAAATCCAAATGCAGTGGAGTCCGCATTGCAAACGAAAGTACAGGCAAAAGGTAAAAGGAAACGCAGGAACAAAAGTAGTTCCAGGACCCAATGACGTGGACCTTCAGAATCAAGATGATCGTTCTGATTACAACCAAAACGAAGGACCGTCTGCATGCACTAGAATATTGGACAGTCTGCATACGAGCAGCAGGGACATAGGTTGCACGCGCGCAGTAAAAAGAGAAGCCGCGAAAAGTTTCGCGAAAGTGCCACCCTTCTCATCCTCCAAGCTCCGTCTAGGCCTCATTTCGAACAACCGCCGGCCCCCTTTTATTTTTCTTGCTAGGTGCACCACTCTTAAGATTACACGACTTAATAACTAACAAACATAACAACACGGACAGATTTCCATTGAACCACCGCCGGCCCCTATGGCAGGAACCCTCTGCGACAAAATCGGTTGAGGCTTTGCCTAACAAGAGATAACCACCTCATCATGATTATGCCCGAGAAGGTTAGAGGTCGGATGGGCAGTCATATAATAGAGACATATACCACATAAGATTAATAACACTACCCGTCCGATTATAAAAAGTTGTTGACCGTTGAGGAACGAGATAGAAAAATCCGAAGGAAATCCATACAATCAGACAGGTACAGGAGAGCCAATAAGCATAACGAGGCACCACCTTAAGAGCAGCGCCGAATTGCGCGGCTCGACGGGTTTTGTTCTAGTTGGTTAGCGTATACCTCTATATGGTTGATTGCACCAACAATGTGGTATAGATGAGCGCCGCGCAACACGTGGTTCATCATGGGTAGACCCTTGAACTTCTGTAGAGGAAAAGGGAAGACTTAAGAGAGATGAAACGCTTATGGCAAGATCATTCACGCTGGCGCGTGGGAAGGGGCAGGAGCCATACAAACTGTGGGAGTGGACTGATGGATGCGCACAACGGACGTTGTGAATCATGTCGTCCACTAGGGCATAAAAGCCCTCGTTAGAACCTGACCAAGGAGGAGTCAGTGTGACCTGACTGATGATGGTGTTCGCCTTTCTTTAAAACGTTATGAATTTGAGGAAATATTCATAAACACACCTTTCGAACTGCACCACCACAAAAAAAAAACAATGAAGTAAATGAAAAATAAACATCCGAAAAACAACAAAGGGAAAATGCACATCTTAACCCCGGGAGAGAAAAGTAAAAAAAAACAGAACCTGGAACCCCAATTATAGCTGGTTTCAATATTATTTTGTTATTTGCTAACCCCATTTTCCGAATGTACTAATTGTAATCTTCAAGTATTCTTTCGATTCTGCTCCGCATTTAACGGGAATTCATCATTATCAGACGGATATTCGACAGGACGGGAAGGGCTCGTCCAACAACTTTACCTTCCTTTAGCACAAAGACTAATGCTTTGCTTATCAAGGACCTCCGTCGCTGATACAGATTTACAGCTGCAGAAAACCTTTGTAAGTAAAATCTCAGCAGTTTCTTTTTCATTTTTGTTTTATTTATTATTTATATCTTTTTTTTTATTTCTCTTTGTATTCGTGGGCTGCCAAAAACCCTCCACCTTCTTCCCGGGGTTTTCCTTTGTATATATGCCCTTCACTCCCATACTCTCCCTTACAATGGGAGAGGAGTAGAGGAGAAACCCACGAAAGTACTGGGATGTACACCAGGATGAATACTCGGCCTTTAGAAGGGAGGTACCTAAAAGGTAGAGCAGAAATAAATATAGGGGTACATAATAAAAAGGGGGGGGGGCATTATAACCCAAAACAGAAGGGAAAACTTTAACCAAAAACACCAACACATCTCTTCGCAGATGCCACTCTAGACGATATCTGGACCCCCTCACCACTACATACACCACACTAGGTGTGTTATCGAAGGGATATATATATATATATATATATATAATATATTATAATTTGAAAAAAAAATATACCCAAATCCAATAAATATATACACATATTTTGACTTTTGTAGAGTTACATACTATATATATATATATAATATATATATATATATATAATATATATCACCTCCCTTGCTTCCCCATATCTGGAGGGTAGGTGCTGAAAACATTATGCGCGGAATAGGATCGCCGCGATTGAGAATTCTTGGGTCTAAACAAGTAGTAGCGGGACCCAAACCCAGACCCAGACCCAAACCCAGCAACGACTCTAGACAGAAACTGTGCTGGAAGAAGAGGATTCAAATAATGAATTCGAAAAAGGGAAAAGGGAAGGAAGAGGAATAAAAGATTACATATGTGACAAGCGCACATACAAACTTGTGCTGGGACCGAACGGATGCACAAAGTTCACCAAGCATTGGTTCTTACCACCATGCTATCTCCCAAGTTCATCCAGAACATACCGCCATAATAAGAATCAACATCCTCCCAGCGGGGATATTATATATATATATATATTATATACTTATTATATCATACTATATATATAATATAATATAATTTATATATACTATTATATAATATTATTAATATATATATAAATATATATATAAATAGGTATATTAATATATATATAATATAGTCACCCTATATATTATATATTATATAATAATAAATAATATATATAATATATATATATCAAATAGACATATATATCTTAAATAAAATAAAATATACATAGAGATATATATATATATATATATATATATATATATATATATATATATACTATCATTATGAGGGAAGATACACGCATACTCGAACGATGAAATAACCTCCCATTTTTTAATGGTGCCTCTTTCTCTTTTGCGTTCATAATCTTCACACACTTATCCATCCAGCCACCCCCCCCCCCCCCTGGCAACATCATTACTACCACCATTTATCCACAAATCATATACACATGATTAAAGTAACCACAACCCTACTTCTAACCTTGACGCAGGCCTGTCCCTTCATCCCTGTGTGACGGGGGAGAAAAGATTTCCACATCCGTAGTCCTGCGTGTCGTAGAAGTCGACTAAGGGCGGTGGTAGTTGGGTTGGCTGCCCACAACCACCTATCTCTTGCTAGGCAATGCTTGATGACATGCCTCGAATGGTCGTGATCGCCCGTAACGACCTTCAACTTTCGGCCGAAATTGGTTCCATTGAATCGAGGGTACATCTGGAATTCAGAGAATTAAATGTTTGAGAGAAGAGAGAGAGGTGATGGATGTATTTAGGAAAGGGCAAATTGATTTGCTCGCAGTGACTGAAACAAAGATAGAAAAGGAAAAGCGGAAAATAGTGTGTGATGTGAAATGTGTGCGTGCTGGTGTGGAAAGAGAATGAGAGAGAAGAAGAAGGAGTTCAATTTTGATGACAGTGACTGTGGTTACAAAGCATATGGGTATTACTTTGTGTGTTGAGTCCTAAGAATCTCTAATGGTTAAATATAAGTTGAAAAGGTTCAAGGTGTGTTGGTTGTGACGTAATGTCCTCTGAGAGGAAACGTTGAAGAGAGTACGATTTTTTGGGAATGATCTGAAATGATGTTCTGGATGGGGTGAGTAGGAGCTTCAGATTGATAGTGTCTGGGACCTGAATGGTTGGATAAGTGATCAAAAAAGGATGGTATAACAGGGTGGTTTTGGGGTAGGGGAGAATCATGAGAATGGTAGGAAGGTGAATTGATTCTGTGACAGAGAGTAAATGATGTGTAAATATAACTTGCATATAAACACAGAGTATCCATAAGATATTACTAGAGTTGATGTAGTATAGAGATGGAATATCGAGAAGTGAAAGTATGATGATTTTTGTATAGGATGAAAAAGAAAGAGATATATGAAGTAGATGATTGGATATTAATCAGAGAGTTTAGGGAAATAGGATATAATACCGGTCATTATGTTGTATCTAGTAATTAAGTATACGTGGAGCTATGAGGATGGAGGAAGTGACATACGAAAAGGCAAGATAAAGATATAAAAATATAAAAGAGTGTATAGAAGCTCTAAGAGAAAGAAAGAACAATAAGAAAATAAGAGAAAATAAATTCTATACTCTACAACTAGCGCGCTCGACGTCTAAGTATAACTCCGTTGAATCGTTGAACATGTGACATGATAGTGCTAACCAGAAATCAAGAATATTGCGCACACACGGAAGCAAGAAAGTATGTTTAGTAGAAAAAAGACAAGTCGCAAAAACGTGTACAGGGCAAATATTGGCTCACACAAGTATCGAAGTAAGATAGTATGGAAAACAAGTCGGCCTACATAAGTTGAGCAGGACGAAAATAATAAGTGCAAAAACAAAAGACACACGTGTTGTTAAAGAGTAAAAAAAAGAACAGGGGTTGAATGTACTAAAAACGCAAAAAGCAATACGAAGAATTTATGCCAAAACGAAAATGATGAGACAAGATGTCAAACTAAGAGAGAGATGCTTTGTAATGGTTTACCTAAGGATGGATAAAACATAAAGAAACTATACACAGAGGGCATATACAGATATATTTCAAAGAGAAAACAAAAGCGAAATGTAAAATGTGAGAAAGCAGTTGGAATGACGATGAGATAGAGAAGAGAACCAAAAGATATTATAGTAAAGTCTTCTATAATTACACAGGAAAGAGTCTGCACGGATAATATGTTATTAATGCGGAGAGATGTGAGTAAAAAATGGAATCTCTGCTAATAGTTAGATATAAATTGAACTAGGGGTATAGATGCTTATTAATAAACTATATGAAATGAGCGAGAGTTGAGGGAGGTGAAAAAAGAACAACATTTGACAAATCATAGCACAAATATTAAAACACACAAAATAGCTCGATAAAAGCGTCATGTATAGTAATTTAATTTACTGATACAAAGAAATTGAATAGGAATGCAAAGACAGAATAGTATATTGGAGCATGAGTCCAGCACCCCACAAGCTCAGAGAGGAGGGTACAAGAGCTAGAGGGTTAGAGAGAGAAAAGTTAGAAAATGAATAGTCTGCCAGCGTATAGATGGACAAGATACCTTACGTAACAAAGACAAACTGCCCGCAGGCGAAGATGAGTGATTGAATTCGCGAAGATTATGATCAGTTGATGTATAAAAGTTCGTTATAATGGACGGCTCGTTATAGTCTCAAAAAGGATATGGCAGAGAGCAGAGGAATAGTACTTTTGATATAAGGGTAAGGAGAAAAGAGAGAAACTGAGATAAAACCCTATAGGGGAAAATTAATCCGAGTGTAGTGTAAAGAAGTAAGCGTATATATCCGCTAGTATATTTGGTCAAAAAGAAGCTGCGAATCAGTTACGAGATGACTGAGGGACTATCCCCATAGGCGGTGAAAAAACCAAAGGTGCGTTTAGGAAGATGGTAAGAGGAAGTGTGTAGAGGAAAGTACAATCTTTACACTTGATAAACAAAATAGATTTAGAGAAAATGAGGAGAGAAGAAGAAAAAAATGTATATTATAGGATTATTATGATTTAGCAAAAGATATATAATTTAGATGATTATAAGAAATGGAACAAAATAATAAGATAGATATATTTGGTAGTATTATGGTGTTGGTGGTAGGCCACTGAATGGAATCAAAAGTATGTATTGACCGATAGTAAGAGCGTGTGATAAGAATAAAGGAGCTGGTCGAATGTGTGATTCGGATTGAGATTAATAGCGGAGTGAGACAAGGAGTATGTGTTAAGGCTGAGTCATCCACCATCTGTATCACACTAAACTCCCATCTTATACCGATGATATACAGTCTATCCATTCGACACGATCGTATGATACACTACTACACAAGAATGTCAACGCGGCGCCTACATCAATTATATCAAGATTCTCACGAGAGAAGCGTATCTCTGATCGTATTGTTAACTCGAATCAAATGGATTGGATATTAGAAATGAGAGGAGGAGAAATGGAGATGAGAAGTAGAGGGCTGGGCAGTGTTTCTTGAATAGTTCTTCTGGTAGAATGAGTCTGAAGAGAGTTATTGAGATGAAATTGGGGAAGAATTTAGCAGAAGATATGAATAAAAGAGAGGAGGGTCTGAAAGATAAACGTAATATTAGAGAGTTAAGGTATGATATAGTGATACGTGCAGGATATAAGTCCTCATAGGTGAGTAAAATATTATAGTGATAGATAAGTAACATGCGAGCAAGCTAGTAAAGCATTAAGTATGTCTGAGTTATAAATATTTAGGATTTAGGTTGTGTTGGATGAGAAGAGAAATAACGATGATGCATAGTAAGTTATTAATCACGCTATCAAGAGGTAATAAGCTATGCTACGAATATGAATCACTAGGCAAGGTGCTCGGTGCAATTAATAAACTATGTTATAGTGAATGAGATCAACAAGGCGCACTTAATTAGTCTGAGATAGTGCGCATATTAGAGTCTAACGTAATGAGTAGAGGGATTAATGATTTACACTGGGTAATTATTTGAGTATGGTATTTCCTATATTTAAGAAAAATAAATGTAACAGATATCTATAACTTTTTAAATTGGTTCAGAAACTTAGAAGAATTACTCATTCATCGTTGCACCTATACACGTATGAGCATAGTCACAAGATAGTTAAATAAGTAAGAGAGATCGAGTATATATCATATATATATACTTGGAGATATAGTAGCTCTGTAGATAAGATAAGGTCACACACACAAAGAGTATGAGAGATGAGAGAGATGAGAAGTATAGTCGGTTTGAGATGTTTGGTCATGTGGTAAAGATGAGAGATGAATTAGTACGGTATTGAGTTTAAGCGGTATGTAAGTGGAGAGTGTGTTGGGAACCGACCGGCTGGGAGACCGAAGAGAAAGTGATTGAGTCGGTGAATGGAATTCCTGAAGCAGAAGAATGTGAGTTAGGATGCTAAGTAAGCGAGATACATTATAAAAGGGTGCATGATTAGGAGATGGCGGGTTTTGTATGGGCATGGTTGGTGCCCACCTGGGCCAGGGGATGAAACCTACACTTTACGTTGACGAGTTGTATTTACATAGTGAGGGTCCGTCGCGGTCCCAATGATGAACGTCTAGGGTGAGAGTTTTATCTAGTCATGTGACGAGCACTTCTCACACAACTTAATTAAATGAGAATCAATGAATAGGAGCAATGTAAGTGCCATGAGGCTTACTTAATTTCAGATTCGTTGTCTGAATGTTCTTATACTACTGCTTTCTTTTCCGAATTCTTGATTACAAGCAAACTATACACACCTATTTCACACCCAAAATCAATTCCGGAGCGCTGAAAAGTAAGCTAGTTACATGGAAGCTAAAACAACATACGATAATCTACTAAATGAATACTTATTGACTTAGAGGCCCAGAGACTCTCGCAACTAAGTAATACATGTATCTACCTCCCATTGTTTACCAGCGATTGTATGTAGAGGATGGCAATTGTAATAAATTATTAAATAACAATAATAAAACTAAGTTGATCATTTCCAACTTATCAATTACCAGTTTTGCTTATTATAATAAATTATATTATCAAAATCATTTTGTAAATATTATTTATATATGTATATACACTATATATAATTGAAATAAAAAGTCCTAAAAAATCCAAAAAATTAAATTCTATAAAATCCTTGCGTTTTGCTCTTGATTATGTAATACATTTTACCGTCCTCCGATATATAATATTCACAATCACCATCACAAGAATAATTTATATAATTTATCCATTCCAGATATGAAAGCTGTTAGATCTTTTTCTCTTTTGTTCAATTTGAGATGAAGGCTGTTGAATCTCTGTTGTTTCCTTTAAACTCGAATGCTAATACATCCATCCATCCATATCACTCACCGAGTATTAGAAGCCAATCTATATCACAAACTGACGCGTCCCATTTATACCCTTAAGTGAGAACCTCGTGCGCTACACACACTTATGTCAGAAATCAAATCATGCTCTGAAAGCGACCCTCCCTCCACAAAAAACCCCGCGTTTTTCACTCCTCGCGTCAATAACACGTTTCTTCTTCGCAGCTATATATGGAAAACATTATCTACATTTCCTCTCCTCTCAATCGACATTCACCGAGAATAATACACTAAAATCCCACTTCTTTTTATATTTCTCTATGGAAAAGTCTTCGCCAAGACCTAGCCATCTTAACACAAGACAACAACACTCCGTTTCCAACATAAAAGAACATACCCACTTTAACTACCTAATTAACCAAAATACTGTAACCTAATTATTATATATCCAATCCGCTATATATTATATATACCACTTAATACACATGCTCAAGATAGACCTCTAAATATTATCTACTCTCAGTACGCAACTTTTCTTCAATACTACCACAAGAACTACTCCTTATAATGCATCTACATTCATCTCGCATTATCACTCTCTCATATCATCACACCGAAGCACTAACCCCTAGGAAGATGCGCGATACTGAACACAAATCCGTAACCATGTAAGAACATACCTTATATCAGCAAAGAACCAAGTATGAACGCCTAAGTAAATCACACAAAATAAAAAATGACACTCCTCAACATACCGTGGATCTCAGCACCACTCTACTCCCTCATTGCAAAATCTATAGCGCACTCAAGATTAGTATCTTTAACATCCACACCAAAGTAAGTTTAATTGACAGTATACCACTATCACCCAACCACTGAACCAATACCATATATGAATATAGCTCTCCGCATCAGCAACAACTCCCACATCAAATCCACGTTAACCTTACTCCATCCAGAGCCATACAGCTGTAAATATTTAAAATCTCAGACTTACCTCCTCAGGTGCGCTCACCCATACCAAACTTGAACTTCACACCGAAACTATCCTCACACGCACATCACTAACACCCCCGACAACCAGTTACTCAATATCTGCTCATTTACTTCTACAAAACCACACCTACCTCTTTATACACACACCGCCTCCACACAACACCGGCCCTCCTACCCTACACATCCCATATACTATCTCTTACAGATCCAACACTCCCCACGACGACACAGAACCCCACCCAAACCACAATCACATAGCAACTAAGAACAGACGGAGCCCTTCACTCTCTTAAATTTAACCCATCATTTCCCGTGAGCACACCTTCACTCCACACCCCTCTCCACTATTCACCAATATAAACAGACCAAAGCCCATCGATAACACCACAATCACCCAGAGACTCCACTTCATGCCCTATAATAAAACCTAAAACACCACCACTCACAATCTGAACACCACCTACGCATCAACGTCAGTCTCTAAGACGACCCACAAAACCGTATACACAAGACCCTTTCAACACTAATCACGCCTAACAAATAGTCACCATTTACTTCAAGGAGATACACATTCAGAAGACCCAGACACATCACCACACCATATACCCACTTATCAATACACAAGCATCCATAGTTTACCACTATTGACCCATACCTACTAATACCAATATACAACTATGACCATCCAGATAACATATACCTAAAAAAACAATCTACCTCTCTGTTCCACTTCGTCCAACTTGTAACTTCAACCTGTAGAAAAACTGTCACAAGCCACAACCATGCCTAATCTGACACACTCTAAATGCCACCTGTGTCTTACTTTCTACCCGTTCACCAATACATCCTTCACTCACACTCCCCACAATAACTGACGACTATTGTCGCACAACTACCCACCCAACAGCATATTCATCTTCTCGCCTTTACAAACACTCAAATTAAACTAATTCTATTATAGTCTCTAAATCGTATCAACCCTGCATAGCCATATACCCATTAAGAACCTACATATGCTCCATACCACCAATGACCCGAACAATATAATACCCCAAACTAACACGCTATTGAGCCATTGCGCACAACCTATTTCCCAAATCTTTTCAATGCATCATAAACCTCCCATTCTGATGAGTTTCATTCATACATTACCACCCAGCAATCTAAAACCCAACCACCATACCTCCCTCCCGAGAAACAACGCACGAGTTTCTTCCATTCGACCCGATCCAAAAACCCCCAACACCCACATTCACACCTATTACTCACCTCTTCATTACTACCAAGTGTTATGCAGACTGTGTGGCTCTTCCTTCCACTCACTCTCCTCCACCTCCTTGTTCATTTACAAAAACTGGCATAAATACCTTAATTCCTCTATACCACTAACCCCACTCCCCGTGAGGAACAACAGCACCAAAACAGAAATTTAACGCCTTCAATAAGTTCCACCGCGACAACACCTTACATACTTCTCACACGATATCTCCATAACATATGTGCCACCCAACAACCCTATATTATACCCTATAAATTGTTCAATCCAACCAATAAAGAAACATATTATATCAGACGCTCACATCAAACTTCCCCTATAAAGACAAATAATAAAATAATCTCACATAATCAAATATAATGTTTATTTAAATAAACTCAATAAATACACCAGCGAAATAAAAATAAATAATCACTAATAATAACTCAACTAAAATAATAATGAAAAAGCTAAACTCGCAAAACCCACCCACCCAAATATAAAACCCTGATTCTAAGAGAATATGAGTATCTAAGATTAGTTGAAATATATGATGGAATGATCAAAATGAATGAGGAAGTATATGGGGAAAGAGAATTAATCAGATACATCATGATATGAATTATAAATGTAATGATTAAAAATTAGAGGGACATGAGAATGGTAGAAAGAAATAGGAAGAAAATGAGAGAGAAATTTATAAAATAGGAAGTTAAGAAAACAAGGTTATAAGGTATAAGAGAAAGAATATCGTGTTGTGACTTATGAAATTAAATCAATAAATTAGAATAGACTGAATCAAAAGGGAAAACTGAACAAATACTGGATGCAAATGAAAAAAGAATTTTGTTAGTAGGTGCAAGAGAGGTATGGGATGTGCTAGAAAGTAGGAAGTAAGGAATACAAATAAGCGAATGAAGGAATGAAGGGGAATAAGTGGTTAAAGTAAAAAAAAAAAGAAAAAAAAAAAAGAGCATTAGGTGAAGTGCTTAAAAAAAGATGTTGTGTTCGAAAGAAAGATGGATGGAAATATATATAAGGAGGAGAAAATAAAGGAAGACAAAGTGCATACTTAGGAGGAAAAAGAGGCTAATAACATATTTGGGAGCAATGAATGGAAACTTATAAGGAAATAGGAAGCTCTTCCAGGTTTAAATAGAAATGAAAAGTAAGGTTAAGGTGGAGTTGAGCTGGAAGAGAACCGATAAACGTCGGTGATTGGCAAGTTGTTGTTTTTCTGTAAATGAGTGAGAATGTCATTCGAAAGATATCTGAACAGAATCCAGCGGACCTATAAGTTTCTCTTAGCACTGTCTAACGAACATCCCAGGATTAATAGAAATGACAAGAAATCATTCCCCAATGAATAGGGAAGCAAAGTCATCACGTGAGGGTTTGGATCTAGAGCCTGCACGGATCAAAAGAGAACCAGTTACCTCAATTTGCCTATACAAAGCTGTGGCTCAGTGCGTATTGAAGAGCAGCTTCAAAAGAGCGAAGTCACTTAAGAAGAGCGCGGCTCATACGAAGTCAGTAGTACTGATGAGACTGGTAGATCCAATGTAAATAAAAATACACAGCTGAAGTAGAAGTAAGAACTATTGGGACCCCACCCGGGGCGCCAGCGTCTGGGCGTCTGAACCGAAAGCCAATCGTCTGGTTATGGCTTTATAATTCTGGATCGCGTCTAGGAATGGACCAGTCTAACGTCCTAGCGCAGCTCTCCCATAGATGCCTAAACGTAATTCGAGTGATTAGGTATTCTGAGAGACCAATAAACAGCACAGCTAGTCTAGGGGGAGAGTCCTAGGAAACTGGTTTTCACTGTAACATTCTTAGCATATCATTAAAATACAAAGTTGTGGTATAGAGGAACCAAGATAACATAACAACCCTCCAGTCCAACCATTCCATCAATAAGGGCATCAACTACGCAGCCCCTAATTCTGTCACTGACTGGTCCCATAATTGGTCAGGAGGATCGGGTTAAACCTAAGCCGCAAGCAGTGACGCGATGACACTATCCGCCACTCTTTAAGCGCGACACGCATCTCGGTTGCTGTTCAAAAACAGTCAGGTTCCAACAAATATTTACTTTTTAAATTGGACTATCAGACTTCGAATTTAGTGGACTTCAACAAAATCTACAGTCCTTAGGGCATGAACATGAATAAAATAACATACTATACCCTACTAATCACTCATAAATGACCTCTAAACCGCCAAGAGACACAACCACAGCGGCACGGAATGTCTGCTCCACATAATACCCGTATCCACTCTTAGACACACTAATCCCACCCCATAAAAACCAAAATACAATTATCTGCTCCTCATTCGCAATTATTTAAGGTGTGCTCCACATAGTGAAAGATGACTAATCACGACATATCTCTCGAAAAAGCTCCACCCCCACACGACTCAAACGGCACACCTGGTCTCACAAGTCCCTAAAGATGAAAACATCACAAATATCGTCATGCACATCGCAAGGATCACAAACGCAACAAGCGCCTCACACACCATTATATAACGCCCACGTACCATGCAGAGCAACAACTTCCTCAAGTGTTTAGAATACCGCTTCTCACGAACACCCCAAACACAATAGGCGACCCTGAGGAAAGCGCAGATTAACTAACACCAGCGTTCTTTATGACCGTTACACTCAATCCCACAGAGCGAAGGGCAAAGATCCATGCGGACACATGTGCACTGATAACACACAGAAAACGCCTCCATAGCCCACCAGGATTTGGGAGAATTGTGACTCTCAGAAAGAGACCAGACACCCCATACAAATAGTAGGTATAATAGTACGTAACTAGAAAAAAGCAATCACTACTGCCAATCCACTCACAAGAGTACATATATACTGACGTGGCACATAAACGGCACATTCTGGTTAGCATACAGAGCTAAAGGGATCCTACATAAACAAGATCAATCATCATCCTTCGCCCCCATCTATTAATAAAAATATAATAATAATAATTTCAATAAATACCACAAATAATATTAATATTAAAATAAAAAATACATATCAATATACATTAATATAACTAAGTGACAAATATTCTTAAATCCAATTTACACAATCAAACAATTAATCTCAAAAAAGGCCAAAGAACATAACATCACCAGCCACTACAACAAGAATCTTAGCATACGATATAATACAGAAAGACATCTTTCTCTCTTAAAAAGAAAAAAAATTGACAAATAAGGTTTGATGAGGCGTATTATAGATTTTGACCATACATAAAAGCCTATCTTTCCGCACTTCAACATAATATACCGATCAAAAAGAAATATAACAGAAAATAAATTTAAAAAGCTAATAAGAAATTATAAAAAAATTGATGCTTGGGACACACACATCTTCACACCATTACCTTATCTCGTATCCACACCAGAATACCACCCAAAACACATCTCTCTATATACACAATAATAATTTATAAGATACACACCTTCACCCACACGTCTTGAGCATGCTTACTTCCACCCAATCTCAGGCATCCTGGCCATTTCTGCCGGCGATTCCTATCCTGATCATTCACACACAACTGCTGACTTTATCTCCCTACATCCTCAGCACCTCCGTTCATCAAAACCCGAACCTTTTCAACATCTCTATTCCCTATCTCAATTACTGCTCCCCACATCATGCGTTAATTTCCTATATTTATGATTTCAATTTTGACTTCCTCTCACTAAAACCGAAAGTATCAACATCTAATTCTCCAACGAATCTCTACTCACAATCATGGTTAGGAATTCTTACCAATGGATTTTTCATGATACTTCACAAGTTCCTCTTTAAGCATTCACATCACCTTCATCAACACACAACGGTCCTAACACCTCTAAATACATTTCTTCTCAATTACTGAACTTACTATACTACACAAATGCCTCTCGTTTGATCCAAGTCGTCATATGTTCTAACCTGCATCTGTGTAAAAAAGTAGGCGGGGCTTCATTTGTCAAGCAAAAAATTTCTGGAAATTAAGAACCACAATACGCACTTCCAGTAGTCCATTAAAGAGATCTGATAACAAAACAAAAATCACATCCAATGTGTACCACTATATATTAAACATTCCAACTACAGAATATAAGACCACAACACTCTACACTATTCATTCACACGTATCCTTAATCACGTACCCAACACACAAACTCCTCAAAACTCTTCATTCTAACCAACTAACGCAACATGAAAGAACACGTATTGTCAAGCTGATTCAATCGATAATTTGTATAATAAAATTAAGACGAAATAAGTAAACGACCTGGAAGTACTTTTGAATAACTATAAATGAAATATTGCAATTTTTGCCATGATTAAAACCCAGTTCACACTCTGATGAACTGCTAGGAATGAGCTTAAAGTAAACAGTCATTGCAACTTTCGAATGAATTGCAAAATTATTTCTTCAAAATAATTTGCAAGTGAACTAATAGATATTACATCCAAGGGCAAACTATTTCAAAAATTAACTCTACTGCTACTAAAGAATTATTATTATTATTATTATTATTTAAAAATATTTAATGCAAACCTTTGGTACAAAAAAAAATCTTTGTAGAGAATGACTCAGGTTTATGCAACAATAAAAAGTAATTAAAAGAGGATGTGTAAAGAGCAGTGGATATTAGAGTTTATTTCTATTTATTTTTAAGATAACTCAAATAAATAAATGAGAAAAATCTATGAAATTCCAAAGATAAAAGATATAATATTTTGATTTTCAAATTCTTCAAATTTTCTTTTTAAGGAATAATTGTGTGTCTCAAATCTATCATTAACCATCATTCAAAATTAGAAATATCTACAATAAATTATATAGAAGAAGAAGAGGAAGAAGAAGAAGAAGAAGAAGAGGATGGATTTCCCTTTCATTAAATATTACATTAATTTTCGTTATTCTGACCCAAATTCTTAACATACTTTGTTTTTGTTTTGTTTTATTTTTATGTTTTCAGTTTTTGCTTGATCTTTTGCCTGTCTTATTTTTGGTCTACGCATGGTGAATGTGTTGACGTTGCATCATCTATCTGCCTCTATCTTGCTGCTAATAGTCTCTTTTTTTTTTTCTTTTTCTTATCTATGCCACTAATATATATATTTTTTCTTGTCTTTCGTAGTGTGTTTATGAATATAGTCAGTTTTGAGGTATTATGTACCTTGTTCAGCCCCTCAGGCTATTTAAGTTAATATTTAGCAAGGTCTAACATGATAAGTAAATCCAAGTTCCAATATATCCGTTTTGTCAGTCAGGTTTGTAATGGCACCAGGTCAAATTTGCTAGGCTGTGTCACAACTCACAGGATTAGGTTTTATTTGTCTAACTTACTAAATTTAGTTACAACTGTAACTATATACTGTATATAAGAAAGGTTTTGATGTTTGTTCGCCGTTTACGACTTCTATACTTATAAGGCAAGTTGAAGTTTATCCTTAGAATAGACTAGCTTTAGTTTTTTTTCTCAGTGGTAGCAGAGCGTAGTTCTGTTACGATACACTCTGAGGCCTTAGTTTTGTTGTCATTTGTGGTCAGTTTTTTGCTATGGGGAAGGAAAACATAGTTGCGGGTAATGAGAGTCTGTCAAGAGAAAGGAGAGAACGAGAAGAATATGTCAAGGATTTAAGGGTGATGTGAATAATACAAATGAGTATGAGATGTGGAAGAAAATTGTGGATTGGTGGTATAAGTTGGAAGGAAAGGAATATGACTGTCCAGGAAGTGAGATTTTGTTGAGTTTGGGAGAGAAAGCTTTTGAAGGTGTTTGTGATATT
>JABUQX010120248.1:0-15000 GCA_015478945.1 Trachelipus rathkii | reverse complement strand
GTCCAAGTGATTCTGAAAACATCATACAGAATAAAGCTAATCCGTTTATAATGAAAAAAGTCTTTGAAAGGAAGACCTAAAAAAAAGTAGGCCACACTACTTGCTATGAAACATCTTTTATGGCTTTGATAAATTACGTTCAATATTGTTGGTTTGGTTTTGCCCATAATCCGTCTAAGGGATTAATTTAGACCAAAAGTTAAAGCAATTGGTCATCTAACAAAGGAAAAGCAAATCCACAAAAACTACGATTTTGGTTCACAGGCCTACGTTAACTTTTTTCGGGGGGGGGCTAAGGTTTTCAACCTTGATTTGTATCATAATACCGCTTTTGAATCTTTCAATTTTTCGATTTCAGTATGTTGTTCATCCCTAAAACGATTTTTTTAACTACACCAGATTTCATAAACCAAAGCACTAATAGATCATAGTTAAACGAAATAAGAACTGAAAATAAGAAACTTTATTAAAACATGGCGTTTTGTGCACATTTATATCGCATGTATTAACCTGCAATTATTAGCGTGGGAAAGCGTCTAATTAAACTTTTAAAATCTTATTCTTGTTTAAGAAGCATATTTTATATTTCTTAATACAAAATAATCTCTATATGTATGGAAAATTTGAAAAGCGAAAAAGACATTATATCGTCATCTATACTAGTTATATAAAATTATTTGGTCTGGCCAGTTCGATGAAAACGGTCAATGCGACCGATGACTAATTCAATATTCTTTTAAAAAATTTTATTTTAATATGCGTTTTTTCTGCGATTTTTCCATTAATTTAATATGATTTCTTTACACTAAAATAGGTTCATACCAATCACTAATCACAATGATAATTAAACGATGCTATAATTAAATATATTTGATCGCGTCTCCAAATCATCCATCCACTCAAGATCTGATATTAATATAATGAATAAAATATCACGATAAGAGTTAAGACTAATACATATTAAATATAATAATACATAATAATATATACAGAAATTAATATAATATAATTAATAATAAATACATTATGATAGAGTATCTGTATATTATACATGATATATATATATATACTATTACTATATATATTATACTATATATATATATATAATATAATTATATATTATATTATACTCATTTATATAATATATACTATATTATATATATATATATATATAATATATAATATATCATATATATATATATAGTATACAGGTAGTTTTAAATAATTAAGTATTCATATATATTTGTAACTATAAACATTATGTTTTTTTTAGTATAAAAAAGGTTTGTAATTTCCTATTGATTGAGGTAGAATTAATAATGAAAATATTATCACAATTTCTTTAATAAATCTAACTACTATATTTATATATTTATATAAATATATAGCTAATATATATATAATATATATATATACTTATAGTATAATCATATATATATATTATTTACTTCATACTGTATATATTATATATCATGGTCAGACCTCTATGAAGACCACAAATCCATATCTCACACAGACTTAACAGACAGCACCTCGGAGGAGAGAAAAGGAGAACATTGGCGGAATGCTCGGTTCCAATTTTTTAGCTGTCGGAAAAAAAATCTCAAAAACTACAATAGCTACAGCAAAAGGAAATACATTTTTAGAACCCTGGTAAAATTTTAGTTAGAGACAAATGTAATAAAAAAATAAAATAAAAAAACAATTATCTGTTACATAATCTATATTAATACTTGTTAGAGCAGCCTATTTAAGAGGACCCTTATTGGCTTTACCGTCATATACACAATAACATAGACTTTCTATAAATTTATGCTTTTTTATTTTTTGTACTATAAGATTAAGCCCCAACGGATATACCACGCCCGTGGCAGGATGTCGGGGTCTCTTCGGCCTTCCGGCGGAACTACCGGCGGTCGGTCAGGACTATTCCCCCCCTCCGTCTCCGGAACCCCCCGCTCTTGGTATCTGGGTTGCCGCGGCGGATTCCTTCCGCCCCTCCCTACCGGGTATGGAAGACGTCCCCCGCCGCTGTGTGTTCCCCGTCGATTCGAGCCCCCTACATTGCCGTCGTAATATCCTTTACAAATAATAATATATTTCATTATATATATATAGTATAATATATATCATATATATATATATATATACTCGATATATAATTATATATCTATATATATATATAATATTATTGTATATATATATAATAAATTATATATGATAATGTATATATATATATAAATATATATTATATTATATATATACATATCCTATATATTTATTATTATATTATATATATATAATTATAATATATATATATAATATACATAGTATATAATATCTCCAGCACACCCCCTCCAAAAAAAAAATAGCCAATTTTTTTATGTGTTTAATTTTTTTTTTTTTATTACATTTTCCTAACTAAAATAAAAAAGTTGCTTCCAAGATTGCTCTGTGAATTAATTTGTTAATGTACTTTTCGAGAATGATTTTTTTTTTTTGTTTTTTTTTTTTTTTTTTTTTTTTTTTCTTAAGTTCTCCGTTTATATATATATATATAATGGCGAGCAATGTATTTCCCTTTTTGTGACCTTTGCCAATATACACCGCAACCAGTTACTTGTAATTTCTTTTAAAAAATTAGAAAATATTTATATATACTATATCAGTATATTATATATATTTATAACTTTTATAACTATGAGCAGATATATTATATTATTATATACTATATATATATAGTTTTATATGATATATCATATATATGGACAAACGTTACTTAAACGCCCACACGGACGGAGAAGTCACCAGAAGCTCAGATCAAAAAAAAATTTCCACAGGTGAAGCATCTATATACATAAATTAGATGTTCTTATGGTCAATTGATATTTATTTTTTTTTTCTTTTCTAGGGGCGAATATAGGTTAGGTTAATTTTGATCATGTTAGTTATGACAATAGTATTTACCGATTATCAAAGTTCTGAGTTCAGAGTCAGTGTTTTCAGGCAAGAAAAAAAAATTTCGATTGACCCCAAAACATCGATATTAGTACATAAGAGACCGGGTTGCAAAAGTTTTTTTTTGATCCCCCCCCCGACTTCCTGTTTTGTCTAAATTACTCATTAATCACTATTATATTATATATATAGATTAGAATATTATATAGTAGTGTTTTCATTCAAGAAAATTTAAATAATATTTATAACTTTTATATTGAGCAGATAAAGATATTTAAATATATAATGTTTTATTTATATTATATTTATTTATATAATAATATTATATAATATTTACTTTTTGGAAGCCAAGAAAAAATTAATCTGGCCCAGTATTGATTGAGGTGCTTTTACCCCAGTAAAGTAGAAATTCTTCCCATATAACTTAACTATGTAATAGATTAAATTAAAATTTATTAAGATTTACTATACTCAAAACACTTATTGTCCTTTATACATAGCATACTATTACTTTAAACTTCTATTTGGAAGTTAATAACGTTATAGGTATATTTCATGAAAATTTTCTTCTCCTCCCCTAAATAGGCCTACTTCTTCTCTCTATAATCATGCTGACCCCTCCGCCCTCCTCCCCTATCCGCCGAATCAGCCGCCCTCCCTCTTCCTGATCAACGGAAATGTCGAGCCATCATCCAGCGCGCCGGGGGACAGTACACACATTTTGCTTATTATATTTTATGAAAAACAAAATAGCAAATTTGAGAATAACAAGAAAATCGTTTATTCAAATACTGAAGAAAAAATCAAATATCAGATATCGGTTGCAAAAATATCTCGCGATATTTTCCCAGATCTATCGAAAAAAATATCGAAATATCGATATTAATTCGTTCCTCTTGCGCATCCTATTTTCATCCTATACGAACGAAATGAATCAGGAGTGTGATTTCTTACATCGCGTATTGTTATATTTTTATTGAATTATAATTTTTGTAAAATGAAATACAGAAAAAAGAAATCCGTAAGAAAAACTTCCAAATAATTTTTAAATTATTTTTAAATAATTTAGTTTCAGATACAGTAATTCCATGAATGATCATAAGTTGCTCCAATTTATGATCGAAGAATATAATTTTTAATGATGAAAAGAAAGAAATGAGGAGAAATTGAAGAAAATTTATTATATACTATTAAACATTTTTCTTGGGAGGTTGTGAAGTACTTTTTCTTTTGTTATATCTTTAATCGTATCTTTTTATCTTATCAAAAAATATATTAATTTTAGATTGGAATCTATAATTTTTTAGATTGAAACAGTTATAAAAATTATGCCTTTTTATGATTTAGGTGTTCGTAGCATATGAAATATATGATCAATAATGTGCAGAGGGCTTCTATACCCTGCAATTCTTTTTAAAAATCAGGAAGATATCATACTCTAATGAAAACTGATATGAATAAAAAAAAACAAACAAGAAGCAATTGCTCTTTAAGAAAAAAAGTACGCTCTTCAAGTTGATTAAAACTTTCAGCGCTTTCATTTTGATCTATGAGTTAGTCCTTTTCAGACCTCTAGATTCAGGTTATAATATATTCTGTGTAAGTAAAACCCTATACCGCCAACACCCCCCCCAAGGGGATATCTATATTAGAAACTACATTTTTCATAAGTAATTAAAAATAACCCCGTAGGCTCGAGGCCACTATTTTTTTTTTTTTATAAGAAAGCCTTATGGATTAATTTCTTTTATTTTAAACTTTTGAAGGCTGTAATTTTTCCTAAAGACTTAAATTCATTTTCTTTTATGCTTAATATTTTTTAAATTTTTTTAATTTTTTTTTTTTTAATTATAAAATCCTATGAGTTTTACAACTCATTTAGAAGACTGTAATTTTACTTTATAAGAGACCTTGCATGTTGTTTTTGATTTATAATTTTATTATAGAGTACATATGGTGATTTATTTATAAAAATTGGAAGTGAGGCCCCTCTTTGCCTACTATTCCAACAAATACATATGAAAATTACTACGCTTTTCAATCTATCCATAGCATTTCACTTGTTTTAAAGTCCTTTTTTTAGTGAACAGCATGCTGATGGGTTTCTTCGTTATTATATAGTTATGTCACCCCCCTGCACCTTGAGAGACAAGTTTTTAGATTAGAAATTCTCATGGAAACTATCTTTAGTCTTGAACTGTTTCTCGTGTAGTTATCTGTCTGTGTAACCAGTGCCTGTGTATTGACTTCGCATCAATCATTTTGTAGTTTTAACGATTAAAATATTGTTTCTAATCAATGACAAGAGAATGTGCATTGGACAGTTAAATAGCAACATATTATTGTTTGCATAGGCCTTAACAAATGCAAGCATGATATTAATCGTCGCAAATGAATCTTTCTCCTCTGTTTATACAGACGAACCTATTATACAGATTTTAACTGATTTTAATGATTTGCAGGGACACAAACACCGTGTTTACTTTACATCTGTCAGGCACACACTTTTGTCTCAACTGCAACAAATTTTTAAAAACTATCATTAATGTCATAGGGTTATGTACATAAAGACCATTACTCCGTTTCAATTAGCACCTCCTTTCTACCGATTGTCTTCCAGTACTTTGGATATGGTATGCCTCTAGGTCCGTTCCTACTAGAGGAGTAACAGACATTGTTTTATATTCTAAAGAAACCAATCAAATCCAGTACTAAGTTGACATCAATGAAAAAATTGCATTTCTTTTTATTAATTTCAATGATGGGTCAAATAAGGACTTTCTATCTTAAACTTTCTCAACTTACAAACAAACAAGAGGAAGGAAATTAAGATAAGATGGAATACATTAGGGTACTCTACATTGATCATATTTATTTTCATCTCTTAAGATACTTCGAAAAGTATCTAATATGCAAAGGCATAAGGGCGTATTTTTTGAAGTTTCCCCCATATTAGAGTTTTCCGGAGGTGATATGTTATAGTCACACTCTAGATTGACATACTCTTTACTCAAATGCGTTGGTAAGAAAATTTAAATTTAGCATAAGTTTATAATTCCCATTTTTCATCATTTGCACAAAACTTGTTTTATGGGTATTATTTTCGGGATGATAAAGATACCCCATGACTTTTTCCTCATTATTAGTAATACTTATACAATAATAATATATAGTATAATATATAGTATAATATATATATATATTTAATTATATACTTATCATATATGATATGAATATTTATTTACCTATATATATATATATATACGTTATAGATCTATTAGATATTACATATATCTTATAAGTATACTATTATATTATATTATTAGTATTATATATAGATTATATATATAATAATAATTTTATATATATTATATTTAAATTTATTGCAGTATCACTGAAGCTGGATTGGGAAGTAACGCTTTTCCAATTTAAAGTCATGACTGACAATGATTGTTTAAGGTTATGGATTCTCTTTCTTTCAAGGCTTCCTTCAGAGATAATGGAAATTAACACTATATTTCATGCAGCGGTGATTGGATTAAAATATTACGGTAGAATTTTTTTAGAATTAACTAAACCAATTTATCTCTTAAATGATCGTCATGAAAGATGAGCGTGAAGAATAATAAAAGAGAATTTAGACTTACCAAGATCATTTTAAATAAAAATGTGAAGAGGAACAAATGCTCCTACTGTGGATCTACAAAATAGGTGTTAGGATATGTTATAAAATGTAGTTCAGTAGTACTAAGTGAAACTCTACCTATTTGACAAGGTTGCCTGACAACAGTATTTTCTAATTTATCTATTTTAATGGATCTGTATGCAATATTTTTTTGGTGGGCTTTTACGGTATTTCGGTCAGTCATTACTTCATTGCGTTGTATTTTTCTCCCAATTACTTTGAGTTATAGGACTCTATTAGATTTTAATAATTGTAAATTCATTTAAAAAACTATATAACGAGTCTTTTTAGTATTATTTTTTTTTCAAATTTTTTTTTTCATTAAAGGTATGTTATTTGGAGTTATTTTTTTTTTTATTTTTTTTTTTTTTTTTTTTTTTTTTTTTTTTTTTTCGTTTTTTAATTATTATTATAGTTTTTGGGAGTATTAGCTCTATTTGGTTAAATAGTAAAGAATTGCTTTTATCTCCACGATCAAAAGATAGTTTGAACCATAACTGAGTTATTAAATACAACCCCCAACATTTTCCTGTCAAAAACTAACATGGACCTCTCATTAAACAACCCACTTCCTTGTTCTTAACTTTCGAATACACATCACATCGATCCACCCTCCAATTCCGATGGGTTGATTCCACTGTCGGGTCCAGATGCAATAAGATATTTTCAGGTCTAATCGCGTTATTTTAAGTGTAATACCGTTTTTTGAGAAGAGTAGAAGATAATTATTTAAATAAAATAAGGGAATAAGAGTTAATTAACAGAGCATATTTATTAAATGAATCTATTATATATATAATTAAATTTAAAACATTTAATAAAGACCGAAATAAAGCTTAAATACATGAAATCGAAAAATCTTCCTATGACATTGATGGGGAAAGACTTTCCATTTCAAAGTTAGGTTTTAAAAGCAAATATTTGTATAATTTTAAAAGGATAATTTACTTAACTCCATTTTTAAGTTAGAATTTCAATCTTAGTAAATTGCGTCTTCCCAAGCTTTTGTTTACACTACTTATTTTTTCTGGTTATGTCAATACCTATCGTCCTATCTCATTACGTTTTCACTATTACATGCAATCCACTCCGCAATCATTTTTAAATATATGTTTCAAAGCCCACTCACATAAATATGAGATAATAGCTGAGGATTATTTTTTGGTCCTAACTATTATACCCTAATTAGCTTGTTAGACGTTGCTGAAATTCTACCAATTTGTTATCCACCTCACCACTTTCTTCAGTGTTATGAAATGAAAAATTTCCCCCACGAGAAAATTAATGAAGTCATCTTTAACCTCTTTTTCAACTTCGTCAGGAATTACGGTTTTTTTTTTCAACGAGGAAATTATTCATGCTTTTAGCCGGTAAATAGTCTGAAATTGCTATCCCTTCAATGAGTCAGTATACGTATCTAAAACAAATGCTGTTCAATTAAGAAAAGTTTTGATAAGGTCCTTTCTTATATGAAATTTACACTAATATTTCTCATAAAATAGTACAATTACAGTAGAAAGTAAATATTTACATTTACTCATTCTTAACCATCATTATTTAATCATGCGCGACGATAAATACTCTGTTGTTTGACTATTATTTTGAAAACATTGTGAAATAAGGCGCTTTTCGAAAATGTGTACTTGGTACGGTAATTAATTCTTGTGCTGCGTTAGAGCTCGCCTTGGGTTGAATCCGTGGTTCGTTTACTCACTCTTCCTTTCTCTCTAAATTTTTAACTTTTTCGGCCATAGCGGCTATAATAATTGAGTTGCACTCCTAAAAACGTTTCCACGTATTGATCTTTCTTTTGAAATCTAGAGAGATGATCCATTCAGTATCTACCGGCATATCCGGTACTTCTCTTGCAAGGCATTTTTTTCTGGAGATTATACGTTATTTTTTTCTATTTTTTAACAATTTTTGTCTATCTCTTCACAATTCTTTTCTTTTCGTTCCAGCCTGATCTTATTCAAACAGCATATGCTCATTCTTAATGTATGCTCGCTGTGCAACACTTTAAATATACCTTTCTTTAATTATTCCCACTTCCTTTGGCCTTGAACATTTCAAAAGTCCACCAAAGACAGCTACAAAGAATACATGATATTTAACACAAATTTTATTTAAATCTATTAAATCAATTGATTTGTTCTATGAAAAAATACAGGGATTTTTTTTTTTTTTTTTTTTTTTTTTTTTGTTTTTTTTGCAATTTTTTTTTTTCTAAAACTTAATAATCTACTTGGTATTCACCTGAATTGTTAAAAAAGTATATGTCCTATAATAAGCAATTCTCATGTATCATCAAATCAAATTTTCAATTAAGAGAAAAACTAAAATTAGATACTCAAAACTATAACATACATTTATAATAAATAATCAAACTAAATATTTATATTTACTAAATATTATTATAATTACGTTATAATTTAGTAATAATTCTTACTTAATTTATCCAAAATTTTTTATAATAAAAAATTCTGTGCTAAAAAAATCAAAAAATCAATTTTTTTTGTTTTTTGCATGAATTTTTAAAAGAATAAAAATCACATCGTTCCCTGCATGAAGTCACTTACGTTCTTGGTCAGTATGCAAATTGCTTTCAATAAATGTGATAGTTGTCGTCATTTGAGTTTTACCTCCGAAATATGTATTTATATAATATATATATATTTTAATACCTATTAATATTTTTCTATAATTATAATATTACATATATTTGCACTACATATATATATTATTAATATAGATTTCTAGGTCTGTATGCAAATACTACGTATAAAATATGTAATATGTCTATATAGATCTATATAAATTTAAAGTTGCAAAGTAATCACGTTCTTTATATATATAATATATTAGCATAATATTATATTCTAATACATATATTATAAGGATATTACCAGACAGACCCTTTGTTGCACTCGTGGCTATCTGCGTCACCATTGCACGAAGGTGACGCATTAGAAACGAATCTCTATTTGCAAAGTTCACGATCTTGGTTACGCTGTATGAATTTCAAATTTTTTTGCGGAGTTTGCTTAGCTATATGAAGAAATAACATAATAGTTGTTATAGATATTCAAATAACCCTGAAACAAATAACGCTAACAAATACTGATTTTATTGGTATCAGGGTTAATCGTGCCAAGAAAAGCGGCATGGTCGATATCACTAAGTTTAATAGTATAAGAGTGGCATTAAAAAGTTCCTTTGAAGTTAATATATACACACCGAGTTATATAGAAATTGTTTTGTAATAAGACGCCCAAATACATATATTATATATATATATGTATATATCTATATAATATATATATATACTCATTAATATTTATATAGATATATTATATATAAATTAATATTTCAATTATATTATAGTATATAGTATATATATATATATATATATCGAATAGTTGTAAGAAAAACCATGAGTAGTTGAAAAAACCAAAAACCATTAGGTTTTTTTAAATAACAATAAAGTCACAGAATTCTTTTGTTTTTTTGGTAGATTTAATTATTCTCTTTTGCTTGGTTTAATGTGAGGTTTCTATTGGTCTTTTTAGTAAATTAGTATAGGAAAAAAGCAACGAATGTGTACTTTTAGATTGTCAAAAAAAGGTTGAAGCATTCTAATTAAGATTTCTTTTAATCTTCAAATACAAATTTCTTATAACCTGGTTAAACTTGATATATTATAAATTATCTAATTTTTGGAGTTTTAATCTGAATCATTAACAAGTAAGAATAAGGAGGTCATATTGTCAGTAAGATAGATAACGTCTTGCTTGAAAACGTTCATACTTTAATATCTTTACCAAAAAGATAAAAAAAAAAAAAAACGCTTAAGAGAAGTTAATTCAAATTAACACAATTAATCTATACCGTGTATTCTTATTACCTTTATATTTGATTACTAGGAAGATATATACATAATTTATATAATATATAAATATCATATATTCAATATATATAGTATATATTATATATATTAGTATAATTATAATTATATATATATAATTATTAATATATATATATATCATATACTAGTATTAGAGATGAAGAGAGAGGAGAGAGGACGGACGAAGAGAGAGGAAGAGCGAGAAAAACAGAGAGAGACTTTCATCAATAAAGTCGAAAATGTATTATCATTAAGAATTCTCTATACAAAACACTAATTTTCCTGCATTTATCTGTCCCAACTATTCTAATGTTGCTGTGCACAGTCCAAAAGTTGAAACAATACCCTTTCAACATTAGCAGTTGAGAAGTGCTGACAATATGCTGGCTTTGATTACTTGTATTATACCTTCTACTCTATTTTTGAGAGAATTTTACTTAAGCAATGAAGGAATCACACTGGCTCGAACAACAGAAAGAGACTCATCAAATACGTAACTTTTATGAAAAATGGAGAGAATTTGCTCTTAATTTTTTCCGAAAATTCCCTACATTTTTAATATCTCTCTGAAGTACTGTGCTTGATATCTTGGCGCTTAAAATTATACGCCTACATAGTAGTTTCATCTTACTGCCTGATGAATTACCTCCCTTCTTTACTTTTTGGGGATAAATCTTGTGCTGTTGCGGGTGATTAAGCACGTTATATCGATATTGAACATATTTCCAAATATAAAACAATCATAATTAGTTTACTAGTATTGCCTCTTATTCTTGGTTTATGTGTAGGCTCACACCACAAAAAGTTTTATTATATCTTTTTGAAAATGTGGCATCGATGGGTTATTAAAAATGAAATCCTCAAAGACGCTCGAAACAGAATCTATGTTTTAAATTGTTAAATTTTTAAAAGAAGATTAATATTAATATATATATATATATTATATATATTATATATATATATATATAATTTATATATATATATATACTATATATATTAATATATATATAATTATAAATTAATATAATTATGATAAAATATATACTATATATACTATAGTATTATCATCTCACAAAAATATATTAAATCCGCAGGAAATTCTATTGCCTTCAGTTACTTCCTGTCAGTAGAAAAATTGAGAACCATACAACATGCGAAAGAAAAATCAAGTTAATAAACTTTATTTTTAAATATTTTATTGCATGTTTTTTTTTGCTTTAAACATTGTTTTTTTTATCTAGTGGTTTTAAATACGATGGTTTAACACACATGGTTTAAAATCCTTCTCCCACCCTATATACTATATATACATATATTTATATCATATACTATATACTATTATATTTATTATTTTATTGATCTATATAGATATTCGGTTATAGTATGGAAACAGAAGAGAAGAGGGGCGGCAGGCAGAGGGAGACAACAAAGAGCGAGAGAAGAACGGCACAAGCAGCAGAGAGACGAGAGAGAGAGGAGAAGGAGATTGAGAGAATTCGATGGAGAGAGAGATCGGAGAGAGATGGCGAGAGAAGAAGAGACGAGAGACAAGCGAGACGAAAGAGAGGACAGACAGAGAGACAATGGAGGAGGAGAGAGAGAGACGAGAAGAGAGAGGAGAGGAGAGAGAGAGAGAGAGAGAAGAACAGATGCAGAAAGAACTAAGGGAGACAGAGAGGAGGAGAGAGAGAGAGAGAGAGAGAGGAAGAAAGAGAGAGAGGGAGAGAGGAGGAAGAGAGAATAGGAGAGAGAAAGAGAAGGAGAGGGAAGAGAAGGAAGAGAGAGAAAGAGGAAGACGGAGGAGGAGAGAGAGAAGAGAGGATAGATGAAGAGAGAGAGAAGAGAAGGGAGCCGAGGAGGAATGGGAGACAGGAGACAGGAGAGAAGAGAGAGGAGAGCGGAGCGAAAGGTGGAGACGGAAGAGAGAGAGAAGAGAGAGCAGAGAGCAGAGATAAAGAACATTAGTAAGTCTTCTAGTTATAATAATAATATACCTTATATATTAACAACTTACCCATATTTATAAGAAAATATACATCATATATATTATATATATATAATATTATTTATATTATACTAAATATATATAATATTATAATATAATAATATATATATATTATATAATCGCCAATCTTCTGGCGACTCTGTTAGTTGAGCTCTTGTTATGGTAACGGAAACGTCGCTTTATCAGATATTTTATGTTTACTACATCAACCTAGTATAGAGAATAAATACAAAAAATGCAAATCTTCACCTTCCATTGCTAAAACAATAAAAATAATTAAATTAAATTCAAAATCGGCGATCCATATATAATATTTATATTTTGTGAAAAGTTTATTAAATATGACTTGAATAAGAGTGTCTTTTTTCGATGACGAAATACATGAATTTCAAATCCAAAGTTAAATCACAATCTTCAACTAAACGATACACTTAGTCGTTAAAATTAAGAAGAAAAATAAAATCTATCTTGCCCAAGCAAATTAAATACAAAGGAATTATTAAAGTGAAATGAAGCCGGGATAAATACAACTCTAATAAAATTAAATTTTAAGTTGAAAACTATGTACGTAAGTGTGATGGTAGTGGCAAATTAGTTATATAAATTCGAATATCCCAGCCGCAGTGTATTTAAAATTCCTGTAAAAACAAAAAGTCGAGGTGCTTAAAAAAATGCGGACAAGAAAAAAATAAACGAGCTATTTTCGGGCACAATAGATTGTTTAAAAAGGGTGCAACAATTAAAATTTCCCAAAGCACAAGAACAAGATAGAGTGAATTATAAAAAATTCCTTATCTTGTATTATTATTTTATTATATTTTTTTATTTTTTTTTTTGGCTTATTTTAATAATTATCGCGTATAAAAGCTCGTTATGCAAAAAGGGAAACATTTCACCAAAAAACTTTACATTAAAGTTTAGAACGAATTAACGCGGAAAGAAAAATACTATAAATCAGAAATTCAGGCTGAATTTTTCACTCAAAAATAGCGCATCTTGGGCGGGTTATTTAATTGCTGGGGAGAGAACAAGAACTTTAAAAATTAACTGTATAATTATTCGATGATGAAGTTTTTTTTTTTTTTTTTTTGTTTGTGAAAATGATTAAAACCAACAAATTTAATCTTGCAGAAACACCATATGAGGATCCGGTTTATAATGGTATCTTTTCCGTAGTCACAAGATAATGTAATGGTTTTAAAAACATGAACAGAGAGTTTCTTAGGGTTAAAAATAAGAAGGGCGTGTGTGGGGAACGAGAGGGGATGATTGGGACGCTAGTCTTCAAATGATAGCGGGTTTGAATAAATATAAATCAACAGAAGTAAATAAAAAGGACTCTTGACTAGTGAGAAAAGATTTTGGAGCCTACGTGATGTAAAAAAAAAATGAAGAAAAAAAATAAATCTTTATCTGAAATAAATAGGAGAGAGAAAAATATCTCTTTTCTGTCTCCTTTATTAGGTTTAACAAAGATCTTTTAAAGACTATATCAATATATATATATATATAATATAATGATATATACATTACTATTAATATATATATAATATATATAGTATATATATATATATATATATATATAATATATAATATACTTTATATTATTACTATATACGAATAATTTGCTTCCCCCTGAGGTTTTAACAGAGCATGATAATTTTTAACATTTAAATGAATACACTCGTAGTGTGAATAGTCCTTTGTCGGATCTAGTAATAATTATGTTATTTTAATAATTGACACAGCCTGCTTTCGGACGTTGCGTTCACTTCGTCGGATGAGGTTGAAAATACATGCTTATTGATTGACTACTTTTATGAGAATTATTTTGAAATTGGGTTGGTAGAAGTTTCATAGTGATGAGAGATTTTCCGGTAATTAAAAGGCATTAACATTTTTTATTAAGTTGTTATTGGGTCTATTTAGATATTTATTGTTATTATTTGTCATTTTATATTCGACTCTTGTAGTTGAAGATTGTTCGTGTTATTATTGAGAGATTCCACAGTGATTTTTCTCGTTAATCGGTTTTTGTATATGTTTTATATAGATGTATGGTAGTCATTTAACGTGTTTAGGTTATGATGTTTTCGATGCGGATGTGGTATCAGTTTACAATTTCTCTTTGTTGCTCCATACTATCTTAATGTTAGTCTTAGTTATTTTCTGCAGGCGTTCATTACCATCCTATTAGTATATGCCGGATTCTTATATAGCGTCTATCTATTTTTTAAGGTTACTAAAGGCTTGTTTTTAATGTCTAACTGTTATGATTTTACGTTTGTAATATAGGTAAGAAGTTCGTTATATTTTATGTAAGGTGGGGATTTGTGAAATGTTGAGAAAGTGTCTATATATGTGGAACTTGTTAAGAACCCTTAACGTACCTTTTGTTTGCTTTGTAACCCGTACTGAACGATATCTCTCCCGAGGCCACCACACGCC
>JABUQX010120247.1:105000-107741 GCA_015478945.1 Trachelipus rathkii | reverse complement strand
AGTCTTCTTTAAAAGTTTGACTATGATTTATTATTACCTTTATTTAAATATATATATATAGTATACATATATATATATATTATATATATATATATATATATATATATATAGTATATATATAAAGAAGAGTTATATATATATATATATATATATATATATATATATATATTATATATATATATATATGCTATCATACATAAACTCTGATTGTCTCTTACTGGGTTCCACACAGCCTTTAAATGCATTTTCGTCCTTAATATAAAAATGTCTCTGCGTCTCCTTAATTTGTCTCTTCATTCCTTTTTCGTGTCATTTTCTTTATGTCTAATTGTACATCCGATATTCGTCACAATTATTGACTTCAAATTTAATGGATATAACTTTATGAGCAATCATAAGACTTTATATATATATATATATATATATATATATATATATATATATATATATATATATATATATATATATATATTATTATACATATATATTATTGCTACATATATACGTATATTTGTTATTAATATCAATAAGAGCATTGTACAAAGTTAGATTTTATAATATATTATATATATATATTATATTATTATATATATATATATATATATATTATATATATATATATATATATATATATATATATTATATATATATATATATATTATGTCCCCTGCTATATATAAGTATATATATATATATATATATATATATATATATATATATATATATATATATATATATATATATATATATATAGATATATATATATATATATATATATATATATATATATATATATATATATATATATAAAAAAAAGCAACACCTACAAAGTAAAAATTTTCATATAAAATTATTCGTTAAAATTTTTATTTTCTATATTATATATATATATATATATATATATATATATATATATATATAATATATATATATATATATATATATATATATATATATATATATATTATATACTATAATATACATAATTTCTTATAATAAAAACGTATGTACACACATCTATTTCTCAGTAGTTTCGTTTCACTATTTTTAAATTTTATTTTAATTCTATATATATATATATATATATATATATATATATATATATATATATATATATATATATATATATATATATATATATGTTATATATTATTATTATATATATATATATATATATATATATATATATATATATATATATATATATATATATATATATATATATATATTATATATATATATATATATATATATATATATATATATATATATATATATATATATATATATATATATATATATATATATATATATATGTTATTATATATATATATATATATATATATATATATATATATATATTATTTTTATATATATTATATATATATATATATATATATATATATATATATTATTATATTATATATATATATATATATATATACATATATATACATATATATATATATATATATATATATATTATATATATATATATATATTATAATTGTTGAATACTTTCCACTAAAGTTATATTATATATGTTTTAATATATTACTTATGACTTAAAAATTCCTTTTATTATTTTTCACTTAAAATTCTTTTGAATTTGAGAATAATCTCTTAGAGTAATTCTCAAATATTCTTTAATTTTGATTTAAGCTCTTGAAGAATTGATCTAAGTGTTAGAGTCGCTCTCCTTCATTTGGCATCATTTTGAACTGCTTGTTCTATTCAAGACAACGTTAAAATTTCTTTTATATCTCCATTCATCATAGATGCCTGGATAAGAAAATTAAGAAATTTAATAATAATAATAATACGACAATAATACACATATTAATTACTCACATTAATAATAATAATAATAATAATAATAATAATAATAATTAAAAAAATAATAATAATAATAATAATAATAATAATAATAATAATAATAATAATAATAATAATAATAATAATAATAATAATAATAATAATAATAATAATTATTATACTTATAAATTATGTTTTTATTACGTAAAATTTATTTTTTGCGAAAGTACCAGTAATATTAATAGTAATATTAATAATACATTAATACACACGATTACAATAATAATAATATTAATCATAATAATAACACACAATAAATAATAATAATAATAATAATAAAATAATAATAACATACACACACACACACACACACACAATAATAATTAGAAATAATAATAATAAAAATAATAATGACAATAATAGCCAATAATAATACTAATAATAATAATAATAATAATAATAATAATAATAATAATAATAATAATTATTATTATTATTATTATTATTATTATTATTATTATTATTATTACACACACACACTATATACAACAATAACGCACATATTCTTCATATTAATATTATTATTATTATTATTATTATTATTATTATTATTATTATTATTATTATTATTATTATTATTATTATTATTATTATTATTATTATTATTATTATTATTATTATTATTATATATATATATATATATATATATATATATATATATATATATATATATATATATAGTATATATATATATATATATATATATATATATATATATATATATATATATATATATATATATATATATATATATATATATATATATAGGGGGCCGAGGGGAAGGGGGAGTTTAGTGTGTGAACCCCCGAAAATATTCAAGAGGATCAAAATGTTATGATGACTGAGTCTTTATTTACTTTTAATAA
>JABUQX010120247.1:55000-60000 GCA_015478945.1 Trachelipus rathkii | reverse complement strand
AATATTGTCCCTCTTTAGTGTTAACAGTATGTAGACATTATATATTTAAAATTAATATATATACCCTTCTGTATATATATATATATATATATATATATATATATATATATATATATATATATATATATATATATATATATATATATATATATATATATATATATATATATATTGCTTCAATAAAATAATAAAATAATATAGCATTGATGGCAATTTCAAAATTAAAAAAAATATATCGTTTTATTTATATAAAAAATTCTTTAGCTTCATCTCTTAACAGAAAAATGATTGATAACTTCCTCCGTTTATATTTTGTAGCTATGATGAACACTTACAAAGCCAGTTCTGCTAGGCTTTCTTCTCATGTAGTATTTAAAAAGTGTTTAGATCCTTTTCAGGTTGGAGAAATGTCTTTTTTAAGTGCGTGTTTTGATTGAGGTAAATGCTAAAATCCTTTAAAAATTCAAATGTGACTCAACAAATCAAATTTATTTACAAAATTTGTAAAATATTTAATAGATAACTATTATTAAATATGAATCTATGGCTCATGAACTTGTTCTTTAACTGGTTTGAAAAATCATCAAAAAAGAAATTATAAATACCCTATTTCTTTTCATTTTAAATTGATTCTCACATGAAGTATTCTCATTACTTCATTAACAGAAACAGAAGTTCTTTTGCAACTTCCTAAATGCTTGAAAATATTTCATCGATGTTTGCTTGAAAATCTTTCAAAACAAACATCATACTTTCGAAATGATTATGAGCAGTTGCTTTCACTAATTATGGAGACTGCAATGTAGTACATAATGGAAGAGTAAAGGAGAATATAGTTGAATTCATAAATAAACTTATAACAAATTTGCTTTTGATTACAGATTTTTAAAAATCTGAGTTTTTTGAAGAAGGTTTAATATTTTGATCCATTCAAGCTCCTCTGAAGCTTCAACAAATGCTTAAAAATTTCTCTAGATCGTAACTATCTATCCATCGTAATTTTCCACCAACCCTGCTTGTTTCTCCCATTCGTGTGAGTTTTGTCCATTTTGTGTCTGGGAAAATCTTTCTTATTTTTTTTATTAAAATAGTAATCCGCCTTGGCAATCTTAAATAGTACCTAGTTGCATTCGCTGTGCCATAAAGTATCTAATGCGTTGTACTTCACATGGATGTTGAACAGCAATGAACATATAACGTTGCTGGATGTTTTCGACAGCTTAAACACCTCTAAAACATTTCTCAATTGCTTCTGCACCATCATATCGTTGTCCTATCAGAAGTCACTATTTATTTCAGCCTTCGCAGTATTGGCTCGGCTGGAAATTCTCCTTTAATGCTTTCAACAGCCACTTAACCTAGAAATCTTCATGGCATCTTGTTTTTTTATTGTACAATTTCTAGCTATTATTATTTTAATTATTATTTTTATTGCTTTAAAAAATTAAAATTAAGAGACTGAAGACATTAAAAAATTTAAAAAATTTGATCGCTTAATAATAATTTCGGGGAGGTTTGAACCCCCTGACCCCCTGCCTACGGCCTTGTATATATATATATATATATATATATATATATATATATATATATATATATATATATATATATATATATATATATATATATATATATATATACTATATATCTATATATATATATATATATATATATATATATATATATATATATATATATATATATATATATATATATATATATATATATATATATATATATATATTTTTGTATGACAATAATAATACCTCTATCTCTGTACTGGTATATATAAATATATATATATATATATATAATATGTACTCTACGACTAAATATATATTTTGTTTATGTATATACCTAACTCTTCGTACTTTTATAAATTTTTCGATTATAGTAAATTCAGATTGGGAATACATTCTCAGAAATTACCATTTTGGTGGTTTCAGAGTTTACTACCATCAAGATATTCTGATGAATCTGTTTACTAATTAATTATATACCCATAAGAATAATGAGCAGTTAGAACAGCTTGTTACTCGTATCCCTGGTCGTTTAGGAAATGAACCAACTTTCTGGAACTTTCTTAACTTCTATTAATTTTTATCTTTCTTCCACTTGGGTTTCTTTGACCAACAACTTATTTCAGTATCCTTATATTTTTTATAACCATTCCGCTTGTATGGTGTTTTAATTTAAACTTTAATTTAAATTATAATTTCAAATATTTTCAATGATATTGACAAAAAAAATACAAATGAAAAATATCCACCGAAAAGCTCTTCTTGAACGAGTGAAGCCTTGATTGAGCTTTACTCATAATACCTTTCCTAATCTCATTGACTCTGTCCAGTCTCTTTCTAGCCCAGCCGACCGCCGACTTGTTGGAACCTTCTTTTTGTACTATCAGTTTCACAGGGGACTAGTCCAAATGGTCGATAGGAAAATGGGTCGACAGGAAAAAGGATAGGTTAGGTTAGGTTAGGTTAGGTTACGTTAGGTTAGGTTAAGTTAGGTTAGGTTAGGTTAGGTTAGGTTTGGGTATAGATCCGTTTCACAAGTTCTTTTAAGCTCTTCAGTCACATAACTTCTGCTGTGAGGAGAGATAATGTAATCCTCCTTTCCACATAATCTCATATTTATGCTTACTCCTTCATGTACTTCACTTTTAAATCTGAAACTCTTCTTTATCTCATATTCCTCTTTCAACTTTCCCCTTTTCCCCCTTTTCAAACTAATTTTATCTAATAATGTCGAACTATGATTTTGATTACGTTACGTTTTTCCGCCTTCTCTCGTAGATATTTAACCTCTTCTTTTTTCACATAAAGGTCGCATAAAATAAATATAAACCAGGTTGTCAAGTGCATGGGCATAACATAGCGTGAGCAATTTTGATTCTATGATATTCTTAACCAAAATTATATCAATCAGATTCCAGGTAAGGATTGTATGGAAATCATTGGTAACCATAATTGATAGTTTTGAGTCCTTTTCACCATGTAATATATATATATATATATATAATATATACATATATAGATATATATATATATATATATATATATATATATATATATATATATATATATATATATATATATATATATATATATATATGTAAAATTCTGTTCGTAAGATTTGTAATGTAACACGTGAAAGTTAAATACATTTTTCTTTCATCAAGATATAAATTACATTTCAACCATATTCTTTCAGTATAATCAAAAATATCTTTGTATCCTTATATATACATATATATATATATATATATATATATATATATATATATATATATATATATATATATATATATATATATATATATATATATATATATATATATATATATATATTTATCTTTAGTATATATATATATATATATACGATGTTGTATATACGTGTGAGTGCGTGTAATGATCCTGCTCAAGCATTCTATCATTTTTATTATTGTTTTTAAACTAAAATTTGCATAATAATTAAGGATGAAGATTCTTTGATATTATTTCGTGAGTTTTAATTTTCCAATTTTTTTTGCGGGAAATTATTTTTCCCGCGAAAGAAACAAGTTATCTTTTAGTTATTATTATTATTATTTGTTTATGAAATGAAACAGAGGTTTATTATTGTTATATTTATTTATTTCTCCCCCTAAAGAAACAGCAACTTTCTCTTTCTTAAAACAAGAACAAGGGTTTGATTATATATATATATATATATATATATATATATATATATATATATATATATATATATATATATATATATATATATATATATATATATATATATATAATATATATATATACTATATATATAAAATATAATATATATATATATATATATATATATATATATATAACATATATATATGTAATAATAATAACATATATATATATATATATATATATATATATATATATATATATATATATATATATATATATATATATATATATATATATATATATATATATATATATACGCTTAATATATATATATAATAATATATATATAATAATAATACTGCTCTATATATATATAATAATAATATATATAATATGTAATAATAATGTAATATGTATCTTGTATATATAATAATATGTAATATAATAATAATAATAATATATAATATATATATATATATATATATATAATAATAATAATAATAATAATAATATATATATATATATATATAAATATAATATATATAATATGTTTATATATATAATATATATATGTAATATATATATATAATATATAATAATAGCAATAATAATATAATATATATATATAATATAATATAATAATATGTATATATATATAATAATAATATATATAATTAATAATATAATAATAATATAATATATATATATAATAATAATAATAATAATAATAATATATAATAATAATATATAATAATAATAATAATATATATATATATATATAATATATATGAATAATAATAATAATAATAATATATATATATATATATATAATATATATATATATATATATAATGCTGCTGCTGCTGCTAACTATATATTATATATATGATATATATATATTACCAATAGACCTGCTTGAGATGATTAATACGTTGGAAATAGGAATATGTATCCGTCACCGACATTGACGTGGCCTCATAAGCAATTTTACACCTCTTGTCTGCCTTGTATATAGTAGGTTTCTAGCAACGGAAAATCAGCCGATGTCACAAGCCTGACTTGCTCCTAATAACAGCGTACACAAAGGAACCTAAGATAATCAAAAGTGACACCGCAAGAGATGACAACCGTTGTCCTGAGATTAGTCCTTATATCCCATTGACCCAAAGGTCATTGTCCCAGAATTTGTCATATTTTTTTTACAGTGAAAAAAAAAGATGCCATAAGAATCATTACGCCAGTACTAAAAGATGTAGGCCCAAGGCCGGGACAGTGACCGGCTGCACGTCATTGTCTCATTTCGCCTTCAACATCCAGAGTTTGGGCACAAATCTTTCT
>JABUQX010120247.1:42500-45000 GCA_015478945.1 Trachelipus rathkii | reverse complement strand
AGGTTATGAAATATGAATGTTAAATTTAAAAGCAGACGTTTGAAAGATTAAAATAACGCAGATCCTAAAAGACGGAAAATCTACTTTCGAACGATAAGGACAATTTCCTCCTTTTGTAACAGAAGAAACTTTTCCTCTCAAGTTCGACAGAAGAGAAAAAAAATTAAAATGAAGAAAAAGTGAGGAATAAAAAGACTTAATTACTCAAATTGACTTCATTAGCTTAAGATCTTTTAAAGTTCGGATTTGAATTTGAATATTTCTCTTGTTATTCTATCTGTTTATTTAATCGTTCGTTGTTGGTAGGGTTGGTAGAGCACCTAAGCAGAATGAGCGGTCCACGCACCGCACCGCACCGCCCCGCACCGCACGGCACCCGCACCGCACCGCACGGCATCTCAACCAGTGCGTCAGTCAAACCCATTTATTTTGTAAATAACTTTTATTTATTGTTGACTTTTTCTTTTTCTGTTTCTTTCTTTATTTTATTTTATTAAATATTATTTTTACTATTTTCATTTTTTTTCCTACTTATTATTTGCTTTTTCTCTCTCTCTTTTTATTGTCTATTTTCATATTATTTCTATTTTTTTTTTTTTTTTTAATATTTCTTCATGAATTTCTATAATAATTAATAAATATTTTCTTAAAAAACATATTCATGTCTAAATCTTTTCCTATTCCTAATATATATATATATATTATATATATATATATATATATATATATATATATATATATATATATGTATTATATTATATATATAATATAATATATATATTATTAAGTATTATTTATATATATATATTTATATATAAAATATATATATATATTAATATATATATAATATAATATAAAATATATATATATAAAAATAAATTATGAAATAATATACATATGGTTATAATATATTATATTAAATATATATATATATATAATATATATATATATATATATATTATAATATATATATACATATATATATATAATATATATATATATACTTTCCAATTCAAATTTAAAAATATTAATGTAGAGAGGAAAAGAAAAAAATACAATATCCCATACAGGTCTGCGAAGGTCGCCATGCATATGGAATAATAGCCTGGGTAGAAGCCCCGAGGCCAGTTCCCATACCATCGAAAATCCGCCAGAACTTCCAATCCTTCATTCCGTAGCCCGATCCCTGAAAAAGACAGAGTGAAGGATTAGTGCTGCACTATTAAGGGACCGTGTCAGAAGCGTGTATATATAATTATATATATATATCATATATTATATATATAATAATATATATATATATATATAGTTATATATAATATATATAATATTATATATATATATATTATATATATATATATATATATATATTATATATATATATATATATATATATATATATATATATGTGTGTGTGTGTGTGTTTGTGAATTTGTGTGTGTTGTGTGTTTTAGTGCGTGTGTGTATACTGGTGAACGCGCATTTGTGACTGAATATGCGTATGAACATTGTGCTTGAGTTTACAGAATCGCCGCCTCATGTTTTCATAAAGCATCGATATCATATTACAATAACAATGAAATCAAATCAAAGAGCGAAATAAAAATAAACATTGGTTCTCATTTGTAGAGCTGAAAATGGTCTTATTAACGTGCACACAGATCATCTTCTATTAAAGAGAAATATAATTGGAAACACATTTTGAACTCATAAAGACTCTGTTTAATATTATAAGCATTGTTGATTATTTTTCAGACTCCGACTATTTATTTGTTTAACTTTCTATTATTAGATAAGTTATTTACAATTTAATTGTAAATAACTTATCTAATAATAGATAAGTTATTTACAATTAAATTCAATACCATATATCAGTTTTGCAATTAGAGCAAAAAGAGTTAGCTCTAATGTATTTTGCGCTCATATTTTATGAGCTGAATACCGAACCGAGGCTCAATGCCATTGTTATGTAGATTAAGTCGTTGTGGAACATGTAAGATGCGTTGGTGGCGCATCGGAAGGGGCCACTTTAAGTGTGCCTATATGGGGCCTAACTTTTCTTAGAAGATTATTAATGTTCCTTTTTCATTTTCTTAAACTATTTAGTTAAAATTATTTCAATAAAAAGTAATAATTTTAAAATTTTAATTAACTCAGTAATTTACTGCTTTGTTCTTTTGTCTTGGGAGTTAAATATATATTATGTACGGTTAAGGAGAACCCTTTCAGTAGAAAGAACGTCAACATCAGCAACAACAACAGTAATAATAATAATAATAATAATAATAATAATAATAATAATAATAATAATAATAATAATAATAATAATAATAATAATAATGGTGATCATGATGATAATAGACTACTCACATTAAATAAATGAAATATAATATAAAAATAAAAAATATATATATATATATATATATATATATATATATATATATATATATATATATATATATATATATATATATATATATATAAATATATATATAATAAT